>OX246742.1:6749819-6809819 GCA_945910005.1 Isoperla grammatica | reverse complement strand
GCACGCGCGACCAACGCACATAAACAAGAGCAGTGGCCGGGTGCAACAGTCCCACTCATTACCGACTGTCGATTACAAGAGTGGTGGCCGGGTGCAACAGTCCCACTCATTACCGACTGTCGATTACAAGAGTGGTGGCCGGGTGCAACAGTCCCACTCATTACCGACTGTCGATTACAAGAGCAGTGGCCGGGTGCAACAGTCCCACTCATTACCGACTGTCGATTACAAGAGCAGTGGCCGGGTGCAACAGTCCCACTCATTACCGACTGTCGATTACAAGAGTGGTGGCCGGGTGCAACAGTCCCACTCATTACCGACTGTCGATTACAAGAGCAGTGGCCGGGTGCAACAGTCCCACTCATTACCGACTGTCGATTACAAGAGCAGTGGCCGGGTGCAACAGTCCCACTCATTACCGACTGTCGATTACAAGAGTGGTGGCCGGGTGCAACAGTCCCACTCATTACCGACTGTCGATTACAAGAGCAGTGGCCGGGTGCAACAGTCCCACTCATTACCGACTGTCGATTACAAGAGCAGTGGCCGGGTGCAACAGTCCCACTCATTACCGACTGTCGTTTACAAGAGCAGTGGCCGGGTGCAACAGTCCCACTCATTACCGACTGTCGATTACAAGAGTGGTGGCCGTGTGCAACAGTCCCACTCATTACTGACTGTCGATTACAAGAGCAGTGGCCGGGTGCAAAAGTCCCACTCATTACCGACTGTCGATTAAAGAGTGGTGGCCGGGTGCAACAGTCCCACTCATTACCGACTGTCGACTACAAGAGTGGTCGCCGGGTGCAACAGTCCCACTCATTACCGACTGTCGATTACAAGAGTGGTGGCCGGGTGCAACAGTCCCACTCATTACCGACTGTCGATTACAAGAGTGGTGGCCGGGTGCAACAGTCCCACTCATTACCGACTGTCGATTACAAGAGTGGTGGCCGGGTGCAACAGTCCCACTCATTACTGACTGTCGATTAAAGAGTGGTGGCCTGGTGCAACAGTCCCACTCATTACCGACTGTCGATTACAAGAGTGGTGGCCGGGTGCAACAGTCCCACTCATTACCGACTGTCGATTACAAGAGTGGTGGCCGGGTGCAACAGTCCCACTCATTACCGACTGTCGATTACAAGAGTGGTGGCCGGGTGCAACAGTCCCACTCATTACCGACTGTCGACTACAAGAGTGGTCGCCGGGTGCAACAGTCCCACTCATTACCGACTGTCGATTACAAGAGTGGTGGCCGGGTGCAACAGTCCCACTCATTACCGACTGTCGACTACAAGAGTGGTCGCCGGGTGCAACAGTCCCACTCATTACCGACTGTCGATTACAAGAGTGGTGGCCGGGTGCAACAGTCCCACTCATTACCGACTGTCGATTACAAGAGTGGTGGCCGGGTGCAACAGTCCCACTCATTACCGACTGTCGATTACAAGAGTGGTGGCCGGGTGCAACAGTCCCACTCATTACCGAGTGTCGATTACAAGAGTGGTGGCCGGGTGAAACAGTCCCACTCATTACCGAGTGTCGATTACAAGAGTGGTGGCCGGGTGCAACAGTCCCACTCATTACCGAGTGTCGATTACAAGAGTGGTCGCCGGGTGCAACAGTCCCACTCATTACTGACTGTCGATTAAAGAGTGGTGGCCGGGTGCAACAGTCCCACTCATTACCGACTGTCGATTACAAGAGTGGTGGCCGGGTGCAACAGTCGCACTCATTACCGAGTGTCGATTACAAGAGTGGTGGCCGGGTGCAACAGTCCCACTCATTACCGAGTGTCGATTACAAGAGTGGTGGCCGGGTGCAACAGTCCCACTCATTACCGAGTGTCGATTACAAGAGTGGTGGCCGGGTGCAACAGTCCCACTCATTACCGAGTGTCGATTACAAGAGTGGTGGCCGGGTGCAACAGTCCCACTCATTACCGAGTGTCGATTACAAGTGTGGTGGCCGGGTGCAACAGTCCCACTCATTACCGAGTGTCGATTACAAGAGTGGTGGCCGGGTGCAACAGTCTCACTCATTACCGAGTGTCGATTACAAGAGTGGTGGCCGGGTGCAACAGTCCCACTCATTACCGAGTGTCGATTACAAGAGTGGTGGCCGGGTGCAACAGTCCCACTCATTACCGACTGTCGATTAAAGAGTGGTGGCCGGGTGCAATAGTCCCACTCATTACCGACTGTCGATTACAAGAGTGGTGGCCGGGTGCAACAGTCCCACTCATTACCGACTGTCGATTAAAGAGTGGTGGCCGGGTGCAACAGTCCCACTCATTACCGACTGTCGATTTAAGAGTGGTGGCCGGGTGCAACAGTCCCACTCATTACCGACTGTCGATTACAAGAGTGGTGGCCGGGTGCAACAGTCCCACTCATTACCGACTGTCGATTACAAGAGTGGTGGCCGGGTGCAACAGTCCCACTCATTACCGACTGTCGATTACAATACATAGACATACTATCTCTATGTTACAAGAGTGGTGGCCGGGTGCAACAGTCCCACTCATTACCGACTGCCGGAGTCGATTACAAGAGGAAAACGCTGTGATTGGTCACCGCGCATCATCTTGCCGCACTGTGGTAGAATACTTGTAGCCAATTTTGTGGAGCGCCGGCTTTTTCTTTCTATCCTTCTGTATTGCCCCGTCGAGCATCAAGGATGCTGTTGACAAAGTAGGTGTTTCCACGTCATCCAATGAAATCATTTGTCCATGCCAGGCAATGGATCTGTTTTGTGTTAAAAGGCCCTACAAGAGTTTGATCAATGTTGTTGTTGTTGCCGGGAGTGTGTTACCGTGGGAGAGACTGGCGACCCCTATTCGGTAATAGTCCAAGAGCCAGCAACATAAAAGCTCCCCTCATAAGGTACATATGTTTTGACTATTGGAATAGGAGCGGAAAAACTACTCTACTAACAAAACGCGCGTCTTACTCCTCAACGTGGGGGCTTTTAGGCCCCACAGGGGGCCAAAAAAGCCGAAAAAAGGCCCAAGGTTCCCCTCATAAGGTACATGGATGGAGTTAACGCCATTTTGTAGAGATAAGTGTCCCAAATAGGAATTCGAAGAGTAAGACGGGATATTAGGGGGCGTTTACCGATCAGACGCCATTTTACCTAAAAAGGGCCATTTTTTATTTTCGCACATGCATGCGCTTAAATACTCAAATCATATCCGGAAATGTCTCAAGACGTAGAAAAACATACATTTTAAAGAAATTTTGGGTTATTGTCCTCGCCAGACGCCCTCAAAAGCGGCCCAAAAAAGGCCAAGGTTCCCCTCATAAGGTACTTGAATGGAGTAAACGCCATTTTGTAGAGATAAGTGTCCCAAATACGAATTCAAAGCGTAAGACGGGATATTAGGGGGCGTTAACCGATCAGACGCCATTTTGTCCAAAAAGGGCCACTTTTTATTTTCACACGTGCACGCGCTTTAACACCCAAAACATATCCTTAAATGCCCCTAGAGGTGAATACATATCTAAGATATTGTGTGATGTCCTCGCCAGCCCCCCCCCCCCCCCCCACAGCCTCGATCCGAATGCGATAGTTTTGAAGCTCCGCCCATCCCTAACTTTAATATACCAGTATTTATTATTATTAATTTCAGGATTTAAGGATATGAGTGGTTGAGTAGGTATGAGTGGTTGAGCTGATATGAGTAGGGCGTTAGCCCTACTCATATGTACACATAGTGGCAGCAGAATGCTAGACCTAGTATGTTTTAAACAACACTGAACAACGTTTTCGGTCGATGGCATTTTGAGGTTATAAACAAAAACAAAAGACGATCACAACATGACTTGTGCGAACTGCACATCATGACTTGTGCGAACTGCGAAGCACTCGGAAAAGCTGAGTTTCTGATTGGTTACGACTTCGGCAGCTCCGTCTCTGTGTGATTTCCTCGGCTCGGCACGGCACGGCAGTCCCATATCGGCCTACCCATATCGGACTACGCTATAGAATAGCTATTTTTTTATTTTCGCGCTAGACCCGCTATGGGAACGACTAATATACACGCTTTGGAATCGGCACGGATCCATATCGGGAAATTACAGAATAGGGGTCCTGGGCCCTTATTCTGTAAAATGTTCTCGTGTGAAACGAAACGAGAACTAAACGAAATCTCGATTTGGTATTGTTTGGAGGCTAGGATGGTAGCAGCCAATGGTATTTCTCGGTTGCAGTCCAAAGACATTGGAATAGCACTGTTCGAAGTCATGTGTATGTGGTGTCAACGGTCACTGCCCACTATATCTGTTAAAACATGCAGTAGGCTGCGGTATCAAGTCCATAACAACTGCCACTTGTTATTTTTGACACAATAAAGACTCGAAATGCCAAATCAAACGACATAACATGTAAATTCAACAATCTAAGTAAATAAATGGATATATGCCATGGTTAAATTACAATAATTAGTTCAATAGTATAGTACAAGGTGGTAAGTAAAGATATATGTCAAAGTGTTGTCAAATAGAGATAAAACTACACCTTAGCATTAAGTTGATGGCGGAACTCGGTCGGCCATGATTTAGAAGATAGGAGGTCTCGGTAGCTCCACGGGGACTACTATTGTCGCAAGCAGTTGGCCATGTGACTAAAATCTGTGCCAGAATTTCACATTCATAATTGGCGGCTGATTTCGTTCTGCATTCTGATAATTATAGTCAGCTGTGACCGTAAACGTGACTACAATGGAGAAATACTATTTGCTGGTACCTTCTAGCCTCGGAACGGGTGCAGATTTCGTTTTCGTTTCACACGAGAACGAGAACATTTTACAGAATAAGGGTCCTGGTGCTTTATAATTCGTCGACAATGACGGCGAAAAACCGTTCAATGAAATTGGCAACATGTATACAGTATGATTGACTAAGTCTGAGGCATCCTCACTTCAGTCACGCAAGCTGAACTCTATTCGGCCCGTCTGGGCCCGGCGTAGAATAGGCCCAGAGTGACTCTGCTAGTTGTAAGAGGTGACGAAAGGAGACTCTGTCCTTTCCCCCCCACTGTCCCACTGAAGATTCCTACTCCCACTTGACCCTCTCCTTCCTAGCTGGACTCCCCTTGTGACGACCCTCACGATCTGCAATGGATCTGAATCGGATTTGCGGCGCTTTTTCATCTTCATCTTCATATTTCACCCACTCGTCGTCTCGATTAGCCAAAGTTGCAAAAATTGAACTCAATTCCACCCTTTTCTTCGTCCTCGACCTGCGTCCTCGACCTGCGTCCTCGACCTGCGTCCTCGACCTGCGTCCTCGACCTGCGTCCTCGACCTGCGTTCTCGTTCTCGTCCTCGTCCTCGCATTGCGTTCTCGTCCTCGCATTGCGTTCTCGTCCTCGCATTGCGTTCTCGTCCTCGCATTGCGTTCTCGTCCTCGCATTGCGTTCTCGTCCTCGCATTGCGTTCTCGTCCTCGTCCTCGCATTGCGTTCTCGTCCTCGCATTGCGTTCTCGTCCTCGCATTGCGTTCTCGTCCTCGTCCTCGCATTGCGTTCTCGTCCTCGCATTGCGTTCTCGTCCTCGTCCTCGCATTGCGTTCTCGTCCTCGCCTTGCGTTCTCGTCCTCGCATTGCGTTCTTGTCCTCGCATTGCGTCCTCGTCCTCGCATTGCGTTCTCGTCCTCGCATTGCGTCCTCGTCCTCGCATTGCGTTCTCGTCCTCGCATTGCGTTCTCGTCCTCGCATTGCGTTCTCGTCCTCGTCCTCGCATTGCGTTCTCGTCCTCGCATTGCGTTCTCGTCCTCGCATTGCGTTCTGGTCCTCGCATTGCGTTCTCGTCCTCGCATTGCGTTCTCGTCCTCGCATTGCGTTCTCGTCCTCGTCCTCGCATTGCGTCCTCGTCCTCGCATTGCGTTCTCGTCCTCGCATTGCGTTCTCGTCCTCGCATTGCGTCCTCGTCCTCGCATTGCGTTCTCGTCCTCGCATTGCGTTCTCGTCCTCGCATTGCGTTCTCGTCCTCGCATTGCGTTCTCGTCCTCGCATTGCGTCCTCGTCCTCGCATTGCGTTCTCGTCCTCGCATTGCGTCCTCGTCCTCGTCCTCGCATTGCGTTCTCGTCCTCGCATTGCGTTCTCGTCCTCGCATTGCGTTCTCGTCCTCGTCCTCGCATTGCGTTGCGCACAACGAATTATGATGGATCGCGCTACACTTATTGTACTATGCTATACTAGCTCGCATACTTCTCTTGAGGTATACTTAGCTATTTTAAACGTACCTTTAAATATATCTTAAACGTGTAACAACTTGTTGACTGTTGTAGGTAATTGTTTTAGATGATAGTTATTACACTGGAGATAAGGTCCGATCATTGTCTAAATAGGCCATGGGGTTTTATTTTACTATTGTCAACTTGCATTATGGTACGTCTTATTTGTAATTACACATTAATGACATTTTATATTCTGTTTCAGAGAACGAAAACAGAAGATAGAAGATATTAAAAAAAATATACGAGATGCAATATTAGTAAGTATCCATACTTTTTTTACAAACCTTGTTGTTTATCATTTGTAATGTGTACGATGTGCTGGGCTGGTAGTAGTATTAGAAACCGAATATATAGTTAATTTGAAAGTTTTAGAATTTCCCATATAATGTTCCGCCAGTATGAAAAAGAAACAAAATGTGGCACTTTTTTAAGAAGGATAAATTTCAATTTTCAAACGAAAACAAATATTCAGGATAACTTATATCGCATCACTTTTTTTTACCAATCTCAAAAGTGTTTCGATTCTGTAAGCGCATATCCCAGAAATGTATGCACACGATTGTGTCCGTCCCTACATGGGGATACTCTGCCTGTCGTACGAGCTCACTAACAGTAACAGTCAGCCGTCCCTACCCTCGTTGTGATGAAAGTAATCACTAGTTCTAGTCGTCATCCTCATCACTAACCACTGTCTTATTTGGTGTACTCGTTACACTTGGAAGACCGTGTAGGAGTAAGTTAGACACTTAGACATACTTAGACGTACCTAATGTTTATTATACTTGAGGCGTTGGTCGAATCAATCAGAATGTACAACGCCGCCCCCTTTCAATTCGAATCCGACTATAATCGATTCTAAACGGGCAGTGAATCGATTAAGTGGTCTCGCCTAGTCAAGTCATTTGCAAAACAATACGGTATAAAATTGTGTCCTCTACGGTATCGTGTGCGCACGATAAGCTGCGAGCGAGTACTTCCTTGTCTACGAGGCGTCTGTCCTCTACGGTATCGTGTGCCAACAATGACGAGTACGATAAGCTGCGAGCGAGTACTTCCTTGTCTACGAGGCGTCTGTCCTCTACGGTATCGTGTGCCAACAATGACGAGCACGATAAGCTGCGAGCGAGTACTTCCTTGTCTACGAGGCGTCTGTCCTCTACGGTATCGTGTGCCAACAATGACGAGCACGATAAGCTGCGAGCGAGTACTTCCTTGTCTACGAGGCGTCTGTCCTCTACGGTATCGTGTGCCAACAATGACGAGCACGATAAGCTGCGAGCGAGTACTTCCTTGTCTCCGAGGCGTCTGTCCTCTACGGTATCGTGTGCCAACAATGACGAGCACGATAAGCTGCGAGCGAGTACTTCCTTGTCTACGAGGCGTCTGTCCTCTACGGTATCGTGTGCCAACAATGACGAGCACGATAAGCTGCGAGCGAGTACTTCCTTGTCTACGAGGCGTCTGTACTCCACGGTATCGTGTGCCAACAATGACGAGCACGATAAGCTGCGAGCGAGTACTTCCTTGTCTACGAGGCGCCTGTCCTCTACGGTATCGTGTGCCAACAATGACGAGCACGATAAGCTGCGAGCGAGTACTTCCTTGTCTACGAGGCGTCTGTCCTCTACGGTATCGTGTGCCAACAATGACGAGCACGATAAGCCGCGAGCGAGTACTTCCTTGTCTACGAGGCGTCTGTCCTCTACGGTATCGTGTGCCAACAATGACGAGCACGATAAGCTGCGAGCGAGTACTTCCTTGTCTACGAGGCGTCTGTCCTCTACGGTATCGTGTGCCAACAATGACGAGCACGATAAGCTGCGAGCGAGTACTTCCTTGTCTACGAGGCGTCTGTCCTCTACGGTATCGTGTGCCAACAATGACGAGCACGATAAGCTGCGAGCGAGTACTTCCTTGTCTACGAGGCGTCTGTCCTCTACGGTATCGTGTGCCAACAATGACGAGCACGATAAGCTGCGAGCGAGTACTTCCTTGTCTACGAGGCGTCTGTCCTCTACGGTATCGTGTGCCAACAATGACGAGCACGATAAGCTGCGAGCGAGTACTTCCTTGTCTACGAGGCGTCTGTCCTCTACGGTATCGTGTGCCAACAATGACGAGCACGGTAAGCTGCGAGCGAGTACTTCCTTGTCTACGAGGCGTCTGTCCTCTACGGTATCGTGTGCCAACAATGACGAGCACGATAAGCTGCGAGCGAGTACTTCCTTGTCTACGAGGCGTCTGTCCTCTACGGTATCGTGTGCCAACAATGACGAGCACGATAAGCTGCGAGCGAGTACTTCCTTGTCTACGAGGCGTCTGTCCTCTACGGTATCGTGTGCCAACAATGACGAGCACGATAAGCTGCGAGCGAGTACTTCCTTGTCTACGAGGCGTCTGTCCTCTACGGTATCGTGTGCCAACAATGACGAGCACGATAAGCCGCGAGCGAGTACTTCCTTGTCTACGAGGCGTCTGTCCTCTACGGTATCGTGTGCCAACAATGACGAGCACGATAAGCTGCGAGCGAGTACTTCCTTGTCTACGAGGCGTCTGTCCTCTACGGTATCGTGTGCCAACAATGACGAGCACGATAAGCTGCGAGCGAGTACTTCCTTGTCTACGAGGCGTCTGTCCTCTACGGTATCGTGTGCCAACAATGACGAGCACGATAAGCTGCGAGCGAGTACTTCCTTGTCTACGAGGCGTCTGTCCTCTACGGTATCGTGTGCCAACAATGACGAGCACGATAAGCTGCGAGCGAGTACTTCCTTGTCTACGAGGCGTCTGTCCTCTACGGTATCGTGTGCCAACAATGACGAGCACGATAAGCTGCGAGCGAGTACTTCCTTGTCTACGAGGCGTCTGTCCTCTACGGTATCGTGTGCCAACAATGACGAGCACGATAAGCTGCGAGCGAGTACTTCCTTGTCTACGAGGCGTCTGTCCTCTACGGTATCGTGTGCCAACAATGACGAGCACGATAAGCTGCGAGCGAGTACTTCCTTGTCTACGAGGCGTCTGTCCTCTACGGTATCGTGTGCCAACAATGACGAGCACGATAAGCTGCGAGCGAGTACTTCCTTGTCTACGAGGCGTCTGTCCTCTACGGTATCGTGTGCCAACAATGACGAGCACGATAAGCTGCGAGCGAGTACTTCCTTGTCTACGAGGCGTCTGTCCTCTACGGTATCGTGTGCCAACAATGACGAGCACGATAAGCCGCGAGCGAGTACTTCCTTGTCTACGAGGCGCCTGTCCTCTACGGTATCGTGTGCCAACAATGACGAGCACGATAAGCTGCGAGCGAGTACTTCCTTGTCTACGAGGCGTCTGTCCTCTACGGTATCGTGTGCCAACAATGACGAGCACGATAAGCTGCGAGCGAGTACTTCCTTGTCTACGAGGCGTCTGTCCTCTACGGTATCGTGTGCCAACAATGACGAGCACGATAAGCTGCGAGCGAGTACTTCCTTGTCTACGAGGCGTCTGTCCTCTACGGTATCGTGTGCCAACAATGACGAGCACGATAAGCTGCGAGCGAGTACTTCCTTGTCTACGAGGCGTCTGTCCTCTACGGTATCGTGTGCCAACAATGACGAGCACGATAAGCTGCGAGCGAGTACTTCCTTGTCTATGAGGCGTCTGTCCTCTACGGTATCGTGTGCCAACAATGACGAGCACGATAAGCTGCGAGCGAGTACTTCCTTGTCTACGAGGCGTCTGTCCTCTACGGTATCGTGTGCCAACAATGACGAGCACGATAAGCTGCGAGCGAGTACTTCCTTGTCTACGAGGCGTCTGTCCTCTACGGTATCGTGTGCCAACAATGACGAGCACGATAAGCTGCGAGCGAGTACTTCCTTGTCTACGAGGCGTCTGTCCTCTACGGTATCGTGTGCCAACAATGACGAGCACGATAAGCTGCGAGCGAGTACTTCCTTGTCTACGAGGCGTCTGTCCTCTACGGTATCGTGTGCCAACAATGACGAGCACGATAAGCTGCGAGCGAGTACTTCCTTGTCTACGAGGCGTCTGTCCTCTACGGTATCGTGTGCCAACAATGACGAGCACGATAAGCTGCGAGCGAGTACTTCCTTGTCTACGAGGCGTCTGTCCTCTACGGTATCTTGTGCCAACAATGACGAGCACGATAAGCTGCGAGCGAGTACTTCCTTGTCTACGAGGCGTCTGTCCTCTACGGTATCGTGTGCCAACAATGACGAGCACGATAAGCTGCGAGCGAGTACTTCCTTGTCTACGAGGCGTCTGTCCTCTACGGTATCGTGTGCTAACAATGACGAGCACGATAAGCTGCGAGCGAGTACTTCCTTGTCTACGAGGCGTCTGTCCTCTACGGTATCGTGTGCCAACAATGACGAGCACGATAAGCTGCGAGCGAGTACTTCCTTGTCTACGAGGCGTCCCGAAAACGTCGACCCGCCCGTTGTGTTTTGTCGCGCCCTGCGTAAAGTCGTTCTACAGCAACTTTGAGGATGTTTAGGTCGTAGATAAGTGAGGCTTGGACCCAAATGTCAGTATTTGAAAAAAAAGGGAATGTGTATTAAACCGCTTCCAAAAATATTGAAAAAGTGAAATTCTGATGGTGCCTCTGGTTTTGTATCAGCTAAACAGTGTGCTTAAAAAGTGTTAAAAACATTTATTTTTGAGATCGTTATTGTATTTCTTTAGTAATTATTAATTACTCAATTATAAATAAAATAATCGCAACGATAACAAACAGTAAATGTTTTTTTATCCATTGTTTAGCTGATACAAAATCAAAGGCATGATCAGAATCACTTTCAATATTTGGAAGCGTTCTCATTATAGGCCTATAATAAAAAAACATTAATTTTGGGCGGTTTTTATACCCATGCACACTTATCTATGACGTCGGCATCCACAAGGTTGCTGTGGAACCACTAGACCCATAGGTTATAAATCTTCTGTAAGCGTTTGATGTAAATATTGGCCCAGACACGTTTTAAACGAAGTTAGAGGGAGGGGGCAAAAATGTTTTTTTTTTAAATTTTTTATTTAACTATGATATTTTGCGGGTTAGAAATTGAATTTCGTGTTCCTTATTTAAAAAAAAAAAAAATAGATAAATTTGGCTCCCGTACGAGTATAAAAAATAAAAGTTAAGAGTATTTTCTTTTTTTTTTCTTCTTATATCGAACGACATTGGCTGACAATGCACGACAGGAATTTGAGCGTCAATTTTGAAAAATACACGTTAGTAAAATTGCTAATTTTAGCCCGAATTTTAAATTTCGTAAACTAATTCGCGTTTTAAGGCATAATTGCTTATTTCGCCGCTAGATTGTGGTTTCAACTACAATATCGCAAAAGTTCGCGAACTAAAATTGGTCCCATTCAATCGCAATTCAGGTGATTCGTGTGCAAACCGAATTTGAAGGGATTACGGCAACTTTAAAAAAAATATCGCGAATTTCATTGTCACCATTTTTGCACATCTACACTACGAATGTCCACCTCTCATCCGCTCAGCTGTTCAGTAATAGTAAGGTGAAGTGAGGCGATTGATTCCTGGGGCCAGCCCTCGGCAAAATTTAAAGACGTGTTTCGTTTTCGTGCACGGTGTATGATACGCTAACGGCTAAACGGTTCAATTGCCAAAAACGAGAAGACTGTTCATATTGTGATAGCCGAGGAGTGGTAAAACAATAAATACATTCTCCATAGATTGCTTCTTTTTGATGATCATTTCTAGAGCCCCGTGAAATAAGCATTAATTTTTGTTTTGTTTAGCGTATATTCTAAACAATCTAGCATTAATTAGTTTAAAAAATGCAAAATTTTAGTAATAATTAGTTTTTATCTGAAATCGGGGTTTTAGCAACAACTTATTAGACGTGAACCAAAAATTGTGATAAAAAATGAATTATTTTTTTATTGAGATTGTTCATTGACACTGTCAAATGGATACAATAGAAACTAAAATAGGCCTAGTAACCAAATAGAAATAGTGGAATGGAATTTGTTCCGGAAATCGAAAAAATGCATTATTTTCCCATTTTTTACGATTGTTGCTTAAACTCGAGAAAATTCACCGTAATTAGCGGGAATTTGTATATTTCGTGCTTATCGCATGAAATGGAGTTTTTCGCTTGAATTCGCAAGAAAAAAGTTTTTATTAGGTGCATAACCCTACCAAAATTCGAGAACTTTGGTAAAAAATTACATTTTTCACTTTTCGCTTTGATAGTTAATGCGAATATCATGGGGCTTTAATCATTTCTGAGTTTAGCCAACGCTTTTCGACCAGGTAGTACACAGTTGTCATCGTGTCAATAACGCAATCCAAAAACATGCGGCCAGCTTGTCGCTGTCACATTGCCTGGTTTTGGGATTATATTACACCGTTTCGTCAAGTCTAAACTTTCTCCCCTTGATAGTTCATTCGTTTGTCACCTTTGACCCAGCCCTTCCCTCCCCCCTCTCCACCGATTCAGTAGCTAATATATGACTTGCGAAAAGTGGGTTTACGAGCATTGTGGGAGATAATCTATTAATGAACCCTAACCATAACCGAAACCTACTCTTACTTAGTTCTGTGTTATGCAAGCGAACTGATTTTAACATCTACTTAGTAGTAATAGTAGGCTAAATAATAATAGATATTGTCATTTTGTTGTGGAAGTGAATTTATAAGTTTTTAATCTAGGGTGTTTTCAAATTTGCAAGAGAATGACATCGGACACTTACCAGTGATTATTAATCCAGTTAGTATACAAATACAATACAATTACAATTGGTCAATACAATTATAGCCTTTAGGAAATGTATTTGTATGTACAGTTTGGGTGCGGGTGTTACTGTTACAAAGCTTTCAACCGTCAGTTCAGCGTAGTAGTCGGAAGAACTCGGAAGGAAAGTCAGAGCTCTGCTTAGGTCAGTCAGTCTCAATGTAGTTATTACTTGTGTTGTGGCATACAATGTGTTAAAAAAGGTCTTCTGCCACTATTCTCAAAAATATTTCTAGATATAGGCAAGGATTACTGGTCTATATAACAGTGAATTTATTATCTATGCATATAGTGACTCATAATCATGTGGATTTAGAATTTTTAAACATTCAAGTTTATCATTTTTTCTTCCCGTAACTATACAAAACGACGCTGCTGATTTTACTCTTATAGTTTAAAAGCACACACACGTGCAAATGCAAATTAGGATCGTTTGAAGCCTCGAATTTGACATGTTGCATTAATACACCGTTCAGTCAAGATTGCCTGCGGTGGTAATCGAAAGACCATAGTCTAGGACTACTGATTGAGAATCATCTTGTAGCACGCACGAACCACTATCATGTCCAACCCCTTCTCATTAGAGCCGATAGTGTTATTACCAGTGATGAAAGTGGTCAAGTGGCGGAGTTCAGTGATAATCCCCCCCCCCCCCCCCCCAAGTACAAGAGGTTTACAGACACAATAAGGTGCAATTTTTAGTGTTCAACTAAAATTGTTGTAAAACTGTTTACAACACCTCTTACTGAACCAGTTTTCCGTGGATTGTGTTGATTTAACATGGAAATAACGTTTATTTAAATTTTGCTATAGTATATCAATGGTGCTTGTTCATTTAGCTAACTAAATGTAGATCAGTTCTAGGTTTTTTTTGTTTGACTATAATTTGAAATGGTTGTTTCTGGTATTTTAAAGCATATAAAAATTAGGAATCGCTATAATTCAATGTGTACAAACAAATAGTAGGGCCTACGTTAAAAAAGTACCGGTGGGGCGCTCCGGTGCGCTCCGTTTCGCTTCCATCAATGGAACTTTTTACCATTTCAAAGTGGCTATATAAACATTCTACTCCGACAGATGTTAATGCAGTCAAGGTTAGACATGTTTAATCATTGACCAGGCTGGGTGTCGCCTCAGGATACAGGAGAAGCTCACTCTATTCAATATTCTTAAATCGAGAAGTAAAAATTAGAAGCCATGATGTTTTCGTCGTATGGAGAACGTTGTTTGTTATATATATATATTACGATGACAGGCGATCAAACTTGGGTATTCTTTGTGTCTTTCCGATCTCCGACCTAACCCCTCTCGATAATTTCAATCGATCGATCGATCGATCGATCGATCAATCTTTCGATTTGCAGCAGACGTCTTATAAATAACATGCCCGTCTTTCAGCTGTCAGTCGCGCGGTACAGGATAAACAATATTATACAAAATACATTTCGTACTCACAGATAATCATCTGTGATTCTAGAATGGTAATATAACCTGTCTATAATGTGGATTCTCTTGACTGTGGTTTGTCCCCCCCCCCCCCCCCCCGTGATCATCTGCATCGCATGACCCTTTGTGATGCGTAGTTCTTTGTCATGCGGGGTAAAATGCGTGACTATCTTACGTTTATTATTATTATTTTTAATGCATGCGTAAACCTTTAAACGCTGTTCGAAATTACTTAACTTCACTTACTTTTAATTACTTGATCTTAGACCAAATTCTTTGTAGAAGAGGTCTGTCCGACCCGTCTCCGTGTCGAATGTACGACATGAGTGGCTCAGTCTTAGTACACGGTATTCTGAGTTGCAAGGTCGCCGGTTCGGTTACCTTCAACGTCAACCATTATCTGGAAATACGTCGACACAACGACACAACTTTACCACCTCCGCCCCCCCCCCCCCCTCCCCAGTTCTGTAAATCTCGCCACCCTCGCACAAATGGCGTTTGATAAGCAAAGAGTGACATTCTTCGCATTACTGTTCACGGTATGAAGCCTAAACAAGACTGGTAGGTAGGTACCCTTATAGCGGCCCATGGGTCTCAGAGGCCCACCATCGGACTAGACTGGTAGGTAGGTACCCTTATAGCGGCCCATGGGTCTCAGAGGCCCACCATCGGACTAGACTGGTAGGTAGGTACCCTATAGCGGCCCATGGGTCTCAGAGGCCCACCATCGGACTAGACTGGTAGGTAGGTACCCTTATAGCGGCCCATGGGTCTCAGAGGCCCACCATCGGACTAGACTGGTAGGTATAGGTACCCTTATAGCGGCCCATGGGTCTCAGAGGCCCACCATCGGACAAGACTGGTAGGTAGGTACCCTTATAGCGGCCCATGGGTCTCAGAGGCCCACCAACGGACTAGACTGGTAGGTATAGGTACCCTTATAGCGGCCCATGGGTCTCAGAGGCCCACCATCGGACTAGACTGGTAGGTAGGTACCCTTATAGCGGCCCTTGGCCAACCATCGGACTAGACTGGTAGGTAGGTACCCTTATAGCGGCCCATGGGTCTCAGAGGCCCACCATCGGACTAGACTGGTAGGTAGGTACCCTTATAGCGGCCCATGGCCAACCATCGGACTAGACTGGTAGGTAGGTACCCTTATAGCGGCCCATGGGTCTCAGAGGCCCACCAACGGACTAGACTGGTAGGTAGGTACCCTTATAGCGGCCCATGGGTCTCAGAGGCCCACCAACGGACTAGACTGGTAGGTAGGTACCCTTATAGCGGCCCATGGGTCTCAGAGGCCCACCATCGGACTAGACTGGTAGGTAGGTACCCTTATAGCGGCCCTTGGCCAACCATCGGACTAGACTGGTAGGTAGGTACCCTTATAGCGGCCCATGGGTCTCAGAGGCCCACCAACGGACTAGACTGGTAGGTAGGTACCCTTATAGCGGCCCTTGGCCAACCATCGGACAAGACTGGTAGGTAGGTACCCTTATAGCGGCCCTTGGCCAACCATCGGACAAGACTGGTAGGTAGGTACCCTTATAGCGGCCCTTGGCCAACCATCGGACAAGACTGGTAGGTAGGTACCCTTATAGCGGCCCTTGGCCAACCATCGGACAAGACTGGTAGGTAGGTACCCTTATAGCGGCCCTTGGCCAACCATCGGACAAGACTGGTAGGTAGGTACCCTTATAGCGGCCCTTGGCCAACCATCGGACAAGACTGGTAGGTAGGTACCCTTATAGCGGCCCTTGGCCAACCATCGGACAAGACTGGTAGGTAGGTACCCTTATAGCGGCCCTTGGCCAACCATTGGACAAGACTGGTAGGTAGGTACCCTTATAGCGGCCCTTGGCCAACCATCGGACAAGACTGGTAGGTAGGTACCCTTATAGTGGCCCTTGGCCAACCATCGGACAAGACTGGCAAGAGTAAAGGACCACATTCTCGTTATAAATTACATTAGCGTGAGTTACGAGCAAAGACTGACGCTAGTTAACAGAAAAAAGAGCGCGAAATTAACGTTTTTCAGTAACTTGTTTCTAAAAAAAAAAAAAAACGCTAGATTGTTGTAATTTTAAAACACGAACGATGTGAGTAGTGTACTCTATTACATGAACAATCAATGCGTTTACCGTTGTTCATTGAATGCGATAAAACAGCGGGTTATCTTTTCTATTTACATAATTTTATCGGAATTAATCAAAATATTTGCTGTGCAGCTTTCTTGGGTTGGTTGATGGTTGGCCAGTACGAGCCTCTAAAAAAAAAAAAATGTTTAATGTAAAATTTCCAATTGCGGCTGAGCTGGTGACACCGATATTAGGACATAGTTTCTGCGTCCCCCAAGTAGAAATTGCATTTTTTACCAATCTAAAAAAAATAAAAATAATAATAATAATAAAACCTATCCGACAACACCGGAAACACACACCGTAATGTACACAAACAAGCAATGTGTTTTATAATCCATGATGAAATATACACGAGGTGAGTCATTATCACGCGATTTGGAATGATGGCAACTCAGCACAATATACCGATACGCTGATTGGTTACATCCTTACAGTACGACAATATAGGTGAGGTAGTATTATGTATCCCAATAAACACAATAAACACACAAAAAACACCAACTGCCAACTAGCGTTTCCAGGATTTACTAGGGAGGTATTTCTGCATCTAAATCTAAAATTATAGGGACTAGAGGCCTACCAAGCCGCAGGTACTGAGAGCCTCTTTCACTGAAAAACACCTGTAGGAATACTATTTAAAACAAAACGTTTTCATATAACATTTAATTTTATAGTTTCACTGATGATAATTCTTTTCCAGTTTCTATCGCTTGAGAATGTATACCATCCATATAAAACGCTTGGTGCCGACTTCTGGTAGCTAGGGCACTGGCCCAGATTTTCCCATTTTGAGTAAACGTCAGAACTCACGAATGTTTGTATGTGATCAGTGTGATGAAGTGGTTGAAATATTGGTCTTGAATTTGGAATGAGTTATCACTATTCCTATAGTTAAATAAATGATTTCTTCAAATTTCCTAGAACATTTCCTAGATGATCTAGTGCTTATAAAAAGCTACGCAAGTCTAGCTATAGGTAACCCAAGATCACCTTTCATATGCTTCCGTCACAGGCGAGGCACTCGTAGCCAACCAGCGAACAAGCCAGACAACAAACCAGAGACAAGCGCGCGCAAATAACGATCGCTGATTGGCTACGAACCCCTCGCCTGTAACGAAAGCATGTGTAAGGTTGTCTTGGGTTGCCTATATTTTGTCTTGTCTATGTAAAGTAAAATGTGTAGGCGTGTTTGTTATCTTTGACTTTTCTCTGTGCAGACTATAACGGGTGCAATGAGCACTTTGACGCCTCCGATCGCTCTGGAAAAACCAGCCAATCAGAGCAGAGTAGATTATATACAAGATGTCGCCTCACAACCTATGTTCGAGTATACACCGGTAAGTGATGTCATGTTCTTATGCTTTGTAGTTGTAACTGGCCCCTAAAGTGTAGGGTTTGTTCGAGTAGTGAGTAGTGACGTCTTGTTGTAATGCTTTGTAGTTGTAACTGGCCCTTAAAGTGTAGAGTTTGTTCGAGTAGTGACGTCATGTTGTAATGCTTTGTAGTTGTAACTGGCCCCTAAAGTGTAGGGTTTGTTCGAGTAGTGAGTAGTGACGTCATGTTGTAATGCTTTGTAGTTGTAACTGGCCCCTAAAGTGTAGAGTTTGTTCGAGTAGTGACGTCATGTTGTAATGCTTTGTAGTTTTAACTAGCCCGTAAAGTGTATGTTCGAGTACCGGTATAGATTATAGAAGATGTTATTTGGTAGTCTGTGTAATGGATTAATATGACATCCGCGAAAACGACCGAGTATCATTAGCTTTTCCTATGTGTATATTGTGTACGCGCATTCAATTCGCTAACCCCAAAGATCCTTACATATGCTTTCGTCAACGATAGTTATTCGTAGCCAACCGGTGAGCCCCTATCTAAAATACCGATCGCTGATTGGCCACGAATCATTCGTCTATGATGAACGCATCGGTACTTGCTTATTAAAAAGAAACTTAGTAAAAGGGAAATGTTATAAGTCAACTTGTTGGACTACGTACTGTTTTTTTTTTTTTTTTTTTTAATCTTGACAAGAAACAGTGTATAGTCCAACAAGTTGTTTTAAAAGTATTTTACTTGCGGTAAATTTACTCAAAATAGGCTATAATGATTAGTCGTGTTGTAGTCCAAATAAAATGAAGTGCATTTTCCTTACAAGAGACTGTTCTCTGTAGATGTGGACGGTAGTGGTCCGCCCGACGTTTGGGAAACCTGCGTTCGATTCCTGGTCACAGTTGTTTTTCTCGATCTCTGCACAATGTTCACACGTGGTAATGGTATAGCTGCGTACAGAGGGGCAGTGTGGCGCGGACATGTGGCCCGAGTTAGGGCGCATACGAACCACATGGGATGCTCGTCTCAAGGTTGTTGTACTAGACGACGAAAACGTACACTTTTATTTTCTGTCCTAAGTGCATGGAAGACAGATTTATTTTACCGAATAGTTCGTTTCTGGTTTGAAATGGTGCAGTCCAAATGCATTCTTGTTGTTTTACGCATTACAAACACAGATCTGTCCCGGTGTACTTTTGAGGAATCAACTGATACAATCTCAAGTTTTCTATATTATTCCAAACGACAAAGTAACTGTTACAATGACAGTTGTTGGCCACCATTGGGTTCTCGGTACTTGCAGCTTGTTATACTTGGCCCAAGATTACCTTTAAAAAAATATATACATAATGCTTTCGTCATTGGCGAGGCACTCTTAGCCAACCAGCGAATCGCATGTGACACACCCGCGCAAATACCGATCGCTGATTGGCTAAGAGCCCGTCGCCTGTGACGAAAGCATGTGTAAGGTAGTCTTGGGACAACTATATTCTTTTGCGTTATCCGCCAATATTCTCTCTCATTCTTTCGTACGTTTATAGTCCATCTTTCCCAGTGGTCGAACTGGTAATCTTTCTTTGGAGGATGGTCTAAATAATTCATGTTACAGACTTACAGTTTAATTACATAATACATATTCAATAAAAAAAACTATTATTAAACGGCGGTTTTATGCTCGATCGAAGCCCGTGGCTTGAACAACGGTTATGTTTTGGTTTCCCCCACTCATTGTTTCGATAAACATCGTTACCAAAATACGAGACATCAAGCTTAAATGCCATTATCTATTATGAGTCATTTCTGTGAATCTAACTCCCACTCGCCGCCGAAATTCTTTTTGTGTGTGTGGGGGGGGGGGGGGGGGTATACTTGTAATTTTTAGATTTGGGGGAAATTAGGCCTAACCTAGATGGTTTGTTACTGATAGTACATAGGCCTACATTGCTAAATGCACGATTAATTGCTAGACCCAAATTGAAAGTCAACTGTTCAGCGTTCTCAAGACAATTATCAGAGTATGGCCTCGCTACTTTCTTGTTAGATTTTATTCTCGTATCTACGTACTTCCTGAGCCGTAGAGTAGACTACTTCTAAAACAGTAAAATTTCAACATGACATGCCCTACAGCTGATGAGTTGTCTACTATCGTCTGCCCTTCTGTCTCCCGCTACACTCAGTTTGCAACTCGCCTTTATCAATTTTGCACTCTTCAATGGCGAGTGCAATTATCGGGGGTTGCCTGAGTGTCCAGGGCATCGTTGTCCATTTTACCGTATAACACAATATTGCTGCATCACTCACAGCATATTTCACATGTGTATTTAAAACACGTGATGTAACACACACGTGAGGGGGGAGGGGAGGGGAGTTCCCGTGAAACACAAATGTCGTTTCGCCGGTATTCGTGGAATTGGCAATTGGTTGTTATGTAACTCTACCGTTAATTAACCCCCCTCGGTATTGGTGGACACCGTTCCATCCAGTACAACATACATACCCATCAAACCACACAACACACTCCCATTTAGTTCCGTCGTTTGCCTTCGTAGAATTCGATTCCTATTGGCAAACTTTATTTCTGGAATGTGTGTTTGCAGGAGTCTAGATCCATGGATGTAATATGCGCTGTCATTAATTAATATATAAATCATGGAGTATTTAGGCTAGTAATCCATATACTCTCAACTTCGCCACATTCCCTCGGAACAATACTCACTTCCAGAATAACGTAATTCGTCCCCCCCCCCCTCCTCCTCCCCCACGCATCTTATGAGCGAAGGGTACTTCTACGTCAAAAACCTAAGAAAATCTTCATTTTTAATTATATCTCAAGAATGCTACTTGAAATCGAAAATGTGAGTCAACAGCGCTGCATGTTTTGGCGCGCGCGGGTACGTCAGATAGCCCGTGACTGACTACCAGTCTCTGTCGCACTCACGGGGCTTGTTACTGCAAGCTGCTGCAGTAACGCGGGTACGTCAGATAGCCCGTGACTGCCAGTCTCTCTCGCACTCACGGGGCTTGTTACTGCAAGCTGCTGCAGTAACGCGGGTACGTCAGATAGCCCGTGACTGCCAGTCTCTGTCGCACTCACGGGGCTTGTTACTGCAAGCTGCTGCAGTAACGCGGGTACGTCAGATAGCCCGTGACTGCCAGTCTCTGTCGCACTCACGGGGCTTGTTACTGCAAGCTGCTGCAGTAACGCGGGTACGTCAGATAGCCCGTGACTGCCAGTCTCTGTCGCACTCACGGGGCTTGTTACTGCAAGCTGCTGCAGTAACGCGGGTACGTCAGATAGCCCGTGACTGCCAGTCTCTGTCGCACTCACGGGGCTTGTTACTGCAAGCTGCTGCAGTAACGCGGGTACGTCAGATAGCCCGTGACTGCCAGTCTCTCTCGCACTCACGGGGCTTGTTACTGCAAGCTGCTGCAGTAACGCGGGTACGTCAGATAGCCCGTGACTGCCAGTCTCTCTCGCACTCACGGGGCTTGTTACTGCAAGCTGCTGCAGTAACGCGGGTACGTCAGATAGCCCGTGACTGCCAGTCTCTCTCGCACTCACGGGGCTTGTTACTGCAAGCTGCTGCAGTAACGCGGGTACGTCAGATAGCCCGTGACTGCCAGTCTCTCTCGCACTCACGGGGCTTGTTACTGCAAGCTGCTGCAGTAACGCGGGTACGTCAGATAGCCCGTGACTGCCAGTCTCTCTCGCACTCACGGGGCTTGTTACTGCAAGCTGCTGCAGTAACGCGGGTACGTCAGATAGCCCGTGACTGCCAGTCTCTCTCGCACTCACGGGGCTTGTTACTGCAAGCTGCTGCAGTAACGCGGGTACGTCAGATAGCCCGTGACTGCCAGTCTCTCTCGCACTCACGGGGCTTGTTACTGCAAGCTGCTGCAGTAACGCGGGTACGTCAGATAGCCTGTGACTGCCAGTCTCTCTCGCACTCACGGGGCTTGTTACTGCAAGCTGCTGCAGTAACGCGGGTACGTCAGATAGCCCGTGACTGCCAGTCTCTCTCGCACTCACGGGGCTTGTTACTGCAGTAACGCGGGTACGTCAGATAGCCCGTGACTGCCAGTCTCTCTCGCACTCACGGGGCTTGTTACTGCAAGCTGCTGCAGTAACGCGGGTACGTCAGATAGCCCGTGACTGCCAGTCTCTCTCGCACTCACGGGGCTTGTTACTGCAAGCTGCTGCAGTAACGCGGGTACGTCAGATAGCCCGTGACTGCCAGTCTCTCTCGCACTCACGGGGCTTGTTACTGCAAGCTGCTGCAGTAACGCGGGTACGTCAGATAGCCCGTGACTGCCAGTCTCTCTCGCACTCACGGGGCTTGTTACTGCAAGCTGCTGCAGTAACACGGGTACGTCAGATAGCCCGTGACTGCCAGTCTCTGTCGCACTCACGGGGCTTGTTACTGCAAGCTGCTGCAGTAACGTGGGTACGTCAGATAGCCCGTGACTGCCAGTCTCTGTCGCACTCACGGGGCTTGTTACTGCAAGCTGCTGCAGTAACGCGGGTACGTCAGATAGCCCGTGACTGCCAGTCTCTCTCGCACTCACGGGGCTTGTTACTGCAAGCTGCTGCAGTAACGCGGGTACGTCAGATAGCCCGTGACTGCCAGTCTCTGTCGCACTCACGGGGCTTGTTACTGCAAGCTGCTGCAGTAACGTGGGTACGTCAGATAGCCCGTGACTGCCAGTCTCTGTCGCACTCACGGGGCTTGTTACTGCAAGCTGCTGCAGTAACACGGGTACGTCAGATAGCCCGTGACTGCCAGTCTCTCTCGCACTCACGGGGCTTGTTACTGCAAGCTGCTGCAGTAACGCGGATACGTCAGATAGCCCGTGACTGCCAGTCTCTCTCGCACTCACGGGGCTTGTTACTGCAAGCTGCTGCAGTAACACGGGTACGTCAGATAGCCCGTGACTGCCAGTCTCTCTCGCACTCACGGGGCTTGTTACTGCAAGCTGCTGCAGTAACGCGGGTACGTCAGATAGCCCGTGACTGCCAGTCTCTCTCGCACTCACGGGGCTTGTTACTGCAAGCTGCTGCAGTAACACGGGTACGTCAGATAGCCCGTGACTGCCAGTCTCTCTCGCACTCACGGGGCTTGTTACTGCAAGCTGCTGCAGTAACACGGGTACGTCAGATAGCCCGTGACTGCCAGTCTCTCTCGCACTCACGGGGCTTGTTACTGCAAGCTGCTGCAGTAACACGGGTACGTCAGATAGCCCGTGACTGCCAGTCTCTCTCGCACTCACGGGGCTTGTTACTGCAAGCTGCTGCAGTAACACGGGTACGTCAGATAGCCCGTGACTGCCAGTCTCTCTCGCACTCACGGGGCTTGTTACTGCAAGCTGCTGCAGTAACGCGGGTACGTCAGATAGCCCGTGACTGCCAGTCTCTCTCGCACTCACGGGGCTTGTTACTGCAAGCTGCTGCAGTAACACGGGTACGTCAGATAGCCCGTGACTGCCAGTCTCTCTCGCACTCACGGGGCTTGTTACTGCAAGCTGCTGCAGTAACACGGGTACGTCAGATAGCCCGTGACTGCCAGTCTCTCTCGCACTCACGGGGCTTGTTACTGCAAGCTGCTGCAGTAACGCGGGTACGTCAGATAGCCCGTGACTGCCAGTCTCTCTCGCACTCACGGGGCTTGTTACTGCAAGCTGCTGCAGTAACGCGGGTACGTCAGATAGCCCGTGACTGCCAGTCTCTGTCGCACTCACGGGGCTTGTTACTGCAAGCTGCTGCAGTAACACGGGTACGTCAGATAGCCCGTGACTGCCAGTCTCTCTCGCACTCACGGGGCTTGTTACTGCAAGCTGCTGCAGTAACGCGGGTACGTCAGATAGCCCGTGACTGCCAGTCTCTCTCGCACTCACGGGGCTTGTTACTGCAAGCTGCTGCAGTAACACGGGTACATCAGATAGCCCGTGACTGCCAGTCTCTCTCGCACTCACGGGGCTTGTTACTGCAGTAACGCGGGTACGTCAGATAGCCCGTGACTGCCAGTCTCTCTCGCACTCACGGGGCTTGTTACTGCAAGCTGCTGCAGTAACACGGGTACGTCAGATAGCCCGTGACTGCCAGTCTCTCTCGCACTCACGGGGCTTGTTACTGCAAGCTGCTGCAGTAACGCGGGTACGTCAGATAGCCCGTGACTGCCAGTCTCTCTCGCACTCACGGGGCTTGTTACTGCAAGCTGCTGCAGTAACGCGGGTACGTCAGATAGCCCGTGACTGCCAGTCTCTCTCGCACTCACGGGGCTTGTTACTGCAAGCTGCTGCAGTAACGCGGGTACGTCAGATAGCCCGTGACTGCCAGTCTCTCTCGCACTCACGGGGCTTGTTACTGCAAGCTGCTGCAGTAACGCGGATACGTCAGATAGCCCGTGACTGCCAGTCTCTCTCGCACTCACGGGGCTTGTTACTGCAAGCTGCTGCAGTAACGCGGGTACGTCAGATAGCCCGTGACTGCCAGTCTCTGTCGCACTCACGGGGCTTGTTACTGCAAGCTGCTGCAGTAACGCGGGTACGTCAGATAGCCCGTGACTGCCAGTCTCTGTCGCACTCACGGGGCTTGTTACTGCAAGCTGCTGCAGTAACGCGGGCTAATACAATTGCGGCGAGAGGGAAAATAACGGTGTTATTTACACGTTAAATACATATTAAATAGTATTTTTATAACAGTTAAACGTTGATAAATAAAATCATTTATATTTAAAAAAAAATCATTTTATATGTATTTTCAAAGTATCTACGAGTAAGCTAAAATCAAAAATGTAATAAATTCAGTATACACCTATATGCAACTTTATGCAAGGGGGTGCCCCCCACTAGCCGACACTGGTCACAAGGCTATTTTTCATAATGACTGCACCAACTTTTTTTCTCTCTAAAGTTGTTCCACAACAACCCTATGGATATTGACGTCATAGATGAGAAATGCATTGCGGAACCAAATGTCAGCATTTGAAAAAGCCACCCGATTGGCTCCGACTCGCTCATCTATGACGACAGCATCCACAAGGTTGCTGTGGAACCACTTAAGGATGGTCCACACAGATGTTTTAAGCATAAGATTTAAGGTTTTAAGACGTTGTTTTAAGAACAACAATGAAAACAATGTCTTAAAACTAAAACTTTGTGTGAACGCCAGTACGTGTTTCCTATGATCCAACTTTACGACTACGCGTTAAACCTTAAATCTTATGCTTAAAAAATCTGTGTGGACCAACCTTTAAACAAATTTATTTAGCAACAAAAGCAAATAAAACAAAACATGTCACATGCTTAGAGTTTAATGAAGCCGAATACTAAATAGGGGTCCCCTCTTCTGTTAGCCCCCTCACGCCGCCACTGCGTGTTGCCGGTACGCCGCTGGTGTCGTCGCCAATCGTTCCGCCTCAGCCCGAGATTTCGTCTTTTGTTGACTCGCCTTTCAGTCGTCGCGCTGTTACGTAATACGGCTACGTTTACACAGGCATCATGTTCAACTGGTTTCTACAGGTTTCCACATATGACGGGCGGCCCTTTCCACAAACATCAGCCTCGGCAGAGAGGCTAATCGAGACGACTGTAGAAGGGTTCGTTTCCTCGTCAGGCCTGGGTTTAAATTCGTCAAGTGACTGTAAATTACTTTAGAGATTGATTGATTGATTGATTGATTGACGTCTTTATTAAAGGCTGGATTAAAGCCAGTGGGGCCTTATCTTCTATCCATAGATATAAATATTGTTACAACATTTATATCTATGTTCTATCCACCCATTAATTATGAATACCATGGCATGGCAATACAACAAACAAAATGCAAAATATACAAAATACAAAATATTATTTAACTCATTCGTCCATTACATTCATACATTAATGTTGAAGTAGCGAAGTAACAGTAGGATTCATCAGTTTCCAAACGAACAAGTTCAAAAGAACAACAATGAACAAGAATTTTACTATCACGGTTGCCGAATTTCAATTAATATCGAATATAGCTACCGGTTTGCCAATCTATGGTGTCATTATTATAGGTCGTTGGTCGAGCCAGAGACAATGGTCCATTAGTTTTGTTCGTAAGGCTGATTCGCCAATTAAAGAATGTAATTCTTCAGTTTTCAAACACGTTGTAACGATATTACGATATTACGGACGCATAATTACTAATTAGTAATTACTGTGCCTGTCGACAAGTGTAGCTACCAATCAAAGCATGGAAGCAATGTTATTGGCCCCTCCAAATAGACTAGACGCATTCTGGTGGCAAGACAATAAACTACTTTAAGGATGAGTTTATCTTTCAATTGTTCATTGTTGCTTTATTGTTAAATCATCAATGGCGCAGATAAGGGTGTTGCTTAGCAGCGCTATCTATGTGTTAGTTTGAGTCTCCAATACTGGTGCTAAATGATTGTCCATGCACTGCTTAGTGGGCAGTGATCGGTTAGGCGGCGGCCGGGTTCGAACCCGAACGGGGGTTGGGAACTTCTAAGTTCCCAGCAAGATAAATCATCGATGGTACACATTGACAAATCAAATATTACGATTTATACAGAACGAAATCCTTGATTTATGTCACTTTAAGACTTGCTTACTTGTTACGGATCTTTTACTCCAGCGCCCCGATTCACAAAGATCATCTTTGTGAATCGGGGCGCTGGAGTAGACGTTTTTATCCGAAACTTTCTTAACTGTGTGTAGGAAATACAGTTATTAATGAGAAAAGTGTAACTCAAAAGCCATAACCTATCATTATCAAGGAGAATTGGAATTATAACTGAACATGTGTAGGTAGTGGTGTAGTGTAAAGGAAACTTGTCCCTCGCTGTTTAAATAGCTTTTTATACTTATACCAGCCCCTAATGATTGCTAAATGCACTGATGACCCCGATGTTTTGGACCTTAAAAGTTAATAATAATAATAATAATAATAATAATAATAATAATAATAATCCACAATTCGGTATGGAAAAAATAATGTGGACAATGATATATTAAGTAGTATAGCCAAATGTGGGCATTTGAGAAGCAGAAGAAGAAGAAGAAGAAGAAGAAGAAGAAGAACAAGAAGAAGAAGTAGAAGAAGATATATTTAGTAGTTCTAAGTAGATTTTAATAAGGTAAACACATGGAAATACTTGACATTTGTGTCCGTACAACATGTTTATGCCGGTTTTGACCGAGTTTGTATGTATTGCAACAATAAAATAATAATAATAATAATAATAATAATAATAATAATAATAATAATAATAATAATAATAATAATAATAATAATAATAATAATAATAATAATAATAATAATAATAATAATAATAATAACATTACCTCATGGAAATAGTTGACTTTACATCGGTAATTGCCCGTATGTAAACACTGGCTTTGGCCGAGATTGAAGTGAAATTCATTCAATATAGGTCAGCTATCCCCCCAAATTCAACAGAATGGTCTCACTCGGCCGGACCAGCCGAGAGTAGGCTCAAAAAATTCATAATTTTTACCTGATTACAACAAAGGCAATCCGGAAATCGAAATCGGTAGCTTTTACTTTTTATAGCCAAAAAACGCCAAAAACCGGCAAAAAAATAATTATTTAAATACTACAAGACTAGTTGACTGATAACGCTGAAACAGGTGTCTAACAATTTGTTATTTTATGTTAAGTTAATTAAAAGTAATTCGAAAATGGAAATCGCTACTGTTTGGCACTGGGAGCATAAAAACGGCAAAAACGGCACACATTTCAGTTAAAAGACCAGTTGACCGATAACACTGAGAGAAGAGTCAAACAACTCGGAATTTCAAACTGAATGTAGCCAATTACAAATAATGTGAAGTTAGAAATAATAATCACTGCCTTTAAAACCAAGAAACGGCAAAAAAGGGCACCAATGTATCATATAGAAGACCTATCGGTTTATTACACTTAGACTGGTGGCACGAACTCGATATTTTAGAACAAATTCAGAACAAATAAAGCGACCATACAAATCAGCAGTGCTTTGCTTGGTCTTTAGAACAAAAAGTTATAAAAAAAGGCATACTAGCCAGTAGCCTATATCCCCTTTGTTAAAAAATTCAAGACAACGGTCTTACTCGGCCAGACACGCCGGGAGTGAGCTAAAAAATCGTAATTATTACCTGATTGCATTAATGACAATGCGGAAATTGAAATCGGTAGCTTTCACTTTTTACATACAAATAACGGCAAAAAAGGGCAATTTATGAACTACATTACCAATTAATGATTATGCTAGTAAGGGAGGCAAAAAATTTAAATCTTAAGAGATCGTGAAGAAAATGTTATCCAAAATTTTTAAATAATAGCGTTGGGCAGTGGGCATTATGGAAAAAGGGGGGGAGGGGCATAAATGGACCATTTAATATTTAGTTTAAGTTACCGATTAACTCCAAGTAACCGCTAACATTGCATGGAAGAGATGACAACACATATGTCATACTTAAAGCAGAATACTAAACAAATATTGTGAAGGTTGAAATCAAAAGTATTTGGCTTTCAGCAAGAAATGTGTTATGTAGGTAGATTATACAAGACCAGTAGAATGATAACGCTAGGTAACAAATTCTCTCAATTCTCTCTCCTTTCAATCTTTAAGTATCCCACTCCCATTTGACTATGGCTGGTGCCTGGAAAATGGTTCAATAGTGCTATCCGATGGCTTGTGACAAAACCAGCCCCTGAAGTGTTGGAATTGATATCGTGCAAATGCAAACACTGTTCTACAGCCAAGTGTCAGTGCAGTGATTTGAAGCTTAGATACAGACTTGTATTTCTGTGAAGACCAATGCAAAGAAGTGCAAGAAGAGACCTTGCATCCAGTACCTAAAAGAGGAAACTACTGCAATAAGAATAGTGACCCCGATTTCTAAAGTATACATACATAATATTTAAGCCCTCATTACACAAAACTTGATATAATATATTTAAATGAAATATAGTGTTTGCGTTACCAATGCGACTATGTGAAAGTGTTTCTGTTCTAGTGATTCTCAAAGCACGGAAAATATTTAACAAGGAGGCAAAGAGGATAACATATTTTAAGTAATGAATGAAAACTTCATATTTTGAGTCCATCCACTCAGTAGCATGACTGATTTTCAGTGAGGGATTTTAATTTAAAGCGACTGAGCCAACCCTATAGCCTCCGAACCCCATTGACGAGTGAGCGATAACCAACTATAAAGATAGATATTTAAATATAAAATATTTGAATCAGTGGTTGGACAGTGCGATTACCTGCAGGCAAATATCAGAATCAACAAGGATGATTCCAGAACATCTTTGAATTTATTGAGTGCTTCCTTGCTAGGATGGCTCCAAAGTCACCGATGTATTTCTTTGTTTATAGCGAAGTTGGACACAATAAGGTACAACTTGTATTTGTCGTTAACGTCATCTCACATGTGTGTTTTAATAAATTGTGTTTACATTGGTGTTTCATTTACTTGTATAATAATATAATATCATGATATAACATCTGCATAATTTGATGCTTCGTACTCGTAGGTTTACAATTACTTTTTCAACAAGTTTACACATACACATGGCCAGGCCATAGAAATGTAAATGCTGAACACTGGTGTTTTACACACTACACTACACAAACCGTCTAGAACTTACGGAGTTAGATTGATGGAACACATGCCGTCCATATATTTTTTCCTTGTATTTGATCTTTTAAATAATTGGAAACAATAAGCCTATTTTGATTTTTTCGCTTTCGTGTAAATAAAACTGATATAAATATTGACCAACGACGTTCATTATCATGTCAAATGATACATTTTTCTTCCTTCCAAATTATTTTTCCCTGCAAATAGTATTTCCATTTAATTAAATTTGACTTTCTTGCCGTTCTTCAAGCACTTAAAATAATACCAACAATTTGAGACTTATCTTTTATGGCCGTTTCCAACTGTATTTGGGTTTATTCTATGTTTGCGAAAATAATAGCACTAATAATCTTATCACCAACCCTCCCCCCCACCTTTATGACCATTTTTGCCCTTAGGATATGAAAGGTAAACGTTAATGGTTTAGATGTTCGCACGATGCTTTTAATCGCATTTGTTGCCTTCTCTCCCAGAAAGTCAGTCAAGCGATCTAAAAGACAGCGGTGCCTTTCTGCTACCCTTTTTCATCCACCGGTAATGCCTAAAGGCACATATATTGAGTTTCACATTATTTATTTTACATTATGCTTAAAAAATCAGATTAGCCTACCTCTTTCATTATTACTGGTCAGTAGTCTATTTAATAAATTGTGCCATTTTTTACCGTTTTTTAGGATCTCAACGCTAAGCTCTGCAGATTTCCATTTTCGCATTATTGATTCTTTATTTCTAAAAAATATCGAATTTTTGGACACCTGCCCCAGCGCAATCACTCAATTGGTCTTGTACTTAATAAATTTACCGTTTTTTGCCGTTTTTTGGCTATAAAAAGTGAAAGCTACCGATTTCGATTTCCGGATTGCCTTTGCTGTAATCAGGTAAAAATTACGAATTTTTTGAGCCTACTCTCGGTTGGTCCGGCCGAGTGAGACCACAAAAGTGCGTAGCTGACCGTCTAATAAGGTGGACACATGAAAATACTTGACATGTTACACCCGTATAACATGTTAACGCCTGTTATCACTGAGATTGTAAGTCATTGTATTTTATAAAATAATAGTAATCGTATTCTGGCTTTAGCATGATTATATATCACCCGCTCACCGACTCCATTAGCATCGTTGCCTCAAAATATGGAATCACAAATGTCTGAGAAGGTTTATCATACTCTACTCTAAACCCCGCCCATCTCTCGAATGCCGCGTTGTGATTGGTCGACACAAAGCTTTGACCAAGGATGTGAAAGTTCGTTAGTGCATTAGTCCATGATGTAACTAAAGTCCCCGTAGTCCCCCTGCCCGCGTGTGTGTGTGTGTGTGTGTGTGTGTGTGTGTGTGTGTGTGTGTGTGTGTGTGTGTGTGTGTGTGTGTGTGTGTGTGTGTGTGTGTGTGTGTGTGTGTGTGTGTGTTGCCGCGCATAGGGTAATGTGAGGTGCTACCAAGTGGATATACAGAGCAAGTTACAATCGGGAACAACAAAAACGAACGCCAGCGTATCCGGGATTTGTGACGGTACGGATCGTAAGGGATGCTAAAGTAAAGAAATATATTCTGTGGTGGAGGAATAAAGAAACGAAACACCGAAACATTTAGTTTTAGTTTTTCTTTCAAAGCTAATGATAATAACTTTTTTATACTAGTTTTTTTTATAGTTCCATGAAGTTGAATGCCATATATATATATATATATTATCACATTCTATTGCTTGTGTTTTGCAATCTTCGTTAAAAGTAGGTACCTGATAAAACAAAATAAGGGGCTTGACCACAATTTTAGTTATCACCACTTTAAACGTTGAGCCTCTTTTGAAATGGGCGTTTTTGTGTCTTCTTTGGTTTGTTCCGGTTGTTCTTCTACGTTTTGGACTTGGCCGTTTCTTTTTTGAATTTTTTTTGCATTTGTGTTTGGTTTTTTGTGTGTTAGAAGAAGAAAGTGCATTTTACTTCTTTCGGGATTTAAAAAAGAGTTACACTGTACACGTCTTATGATATTAATCAAATAGAATTCGGTTACAATTAAATGTTTTGTTATTTATGTTTATTGTCATGGTCAACCGTTGGGTCATACTATGATGTCGGTCTTTGTCGCTTCTAAAAAAAAGTGCATTTGCATTTTAAAAATCCACCTTGCTATTTTGGCTGTGATCTCTGCTCTCTCTATAGAGAAATACCGATGGTTAAAATTTTGCTAAAAATCCTAGTAAAGAAAACAAATAAAGTAAATACAAAAAATCGATGTAAAGATGCGTAATGCCTCAACAGGATGTGACAGATCTATAATTATTATCTCAGTCGTCCGCCCTAAGTCAATGAGCAATAGTTTGACTACATTCAATACTTTCAACTCGTGGATGAATCTGCCAAACATTCACCCACTCGATTTTATATTCAATGTTTACATGTTTGTATAACACGTGCTGATATTTGCATACTTCCTATGTATGTGGGCGTCCGTTTTCTTATTACTCTCTACTCTACCCCCGCTACTGGCGCGTCGGAAGTATGTTCTGCAGGGGTGCGGCGTAACGCACCACTCTGCCCCCGCTACTGGCGCGTCGGAAGTATGTTCTGCAGGGGTGCGGCGTAACGCACCACTCTGCCCCCGCTACTGGCGCGTCGGAAGTATGTTCTGCAGGGGTGCGGCGTAACGCACCACTCTGCCCCCGCTACTGGCGCGTCGGAAGTATGTTCTGCAGGGGTGCGGCGTAACGCACCACTCTGCCCCCGCTACTGGCGCGTCGGAAGTATGTTCTGCAGGGGTGCGGCGTAACGCACCACTCTGCCCCCGGCCCTAGGCTCCGATTATGGAAGGGGAATTAGGATTAATCAAGAGGCAACATACCTATTTTATCAAACGGTTCTGTAACGAGGTTTATCGAGACTAGAAATTAGGTTGATTCGTATAAAGGGAAGACATTACTCACAGGGTAGGTATTTATTATAAACACGTAGCCTATCCAGTTGAAAAGTAACTCTCGGAACCACGATGTGTGTCCACTTTGTCATTGTTGTCCATACGTTGAGAGTGATATATCTCCAGTAATGAACTGACAACTTTGGTACTTAAACACAGCCATAAAATAGTCATCGTAAACGAATATACAAGGCTGTGAGTACCTCGAGGTGTTGTGCCAGCCACTTGTGAGTGCTGGTTTCACATAACATGGGCAGGGCCAACAAACAGGGACCGAAGACAGTGCGCGTGGGGCTACATTACAAGTACCCTACACCCTTACTGAGCTGTTGTTTGGACACATATAATTATGGATATACTCGGAGCAAAATTAATCTTTTAATTTTGGGGGGGGGACCGGTCAGCAAGCCGTTGCCAAAATATGAGACCTAAACCCTACTTAACATCATCACATCTTATCTCGAGGGTCTGGTCTTGTGGGGTCGCCTGAATAGCGTCGAATGGAATAACTTCGAGTCGATCGTGTGTAGTACACTTGCGGGCATAATCCTAACCCAAAAACGTTGACGTTATATCCTGGAACAACGCCGAATCTTTTTCCGTAAATGTAAACCACGTGGAATCGCCGTCAGTGGAATGTATTGACCAACCTAAGAAGTAAGAACCGGTTGATTGAAATAGAAAAAGATTCGGTTAGGTTCTAGGATATAAGGTCAACGTTTTTGGGTTAGGATTACGCTTGCAAGTGTACTACACTACACACGATCGTTTTCGACGTTATTCCATTCTACGCTAAGCATCGTCCCCACTTTATTTGCACGTGAGTATTCTGACAACCTCGTGCACTAGCAGAGAGTCGAACCCAGCCCACAGATTCTTGTTTGATTGATAACTTTCAGTCTCCGGAAACACTTCCGAAAATAAATGTTGGAACCGAAACCAGTCTTGTGCGTGCAGTCTTCATCAACTCGAGAATATCACAAGTCTGCACACATATACTCGCCGCAAAAGATCTTCGGTAATGCTTCCGTCACGGGTGGGTGAGCGGCAGCCAACCAGCGACCGTGGCTAATTCAGATACCTGCTCGGGTTGGCCGAGACCGTAAACACGTCATTGATTGATGACGAAAGCATTACCGAGGTTGTTTTACGAGACATATACCACCTCAGACTTGTGTTTTAGCTGTTGTAATGATTTAAAATAAATATTAGTTTAGTGAATGGTTGACTCATCGGTTGATGTTGTAAAGACTAATAGAAACTTTTAGTGGTTCTATGCCCATTATGTAGTACAGACTGGGTAGCGGTGGTAGTCTCCAATAGTGCATAAGGGGCTAGTGGTGAGGGGGGAGGCTATAGGCCTCGTCTAGTGGTAGTCTCCAATAGCGCATAAGGGGCTAGTGGTGAGGGGGGAGGCTATAGGCCTCGTCTAGTGGTAGTCTCCAATAGCGCATAAGGGGCTAGTGGTGAGGGGGGAGGCTATAGGCCTCGTCTAGTGGTAGTCTCCAATAGCGCATAAGGGGCTAGTGGTGAGGGGGGAGGCTATAGGCCTCGTCTAGTGGTAGTCTCCAATAGCGCATAAGGGGCTAGTGGTGAGGGGGGAGGCTATAGGCCTCGTCTAGTGGTAGTCTCCAATAGCGCATAAGGGGCTAGTGGTGAGGGGGGAGGCTATAGGCCTCGTCTAGTAGTAGTCTCCAACAGCGCATAAGGGGCTAGTGGTGAGGGGGAGGCTATAGGCCTCGTCTAGTGGTAGTCTCCAATAGCGCATAAGGGGCTAGTGGTGAGGGGGGAGGCTATAGGCCTCGTCTAGTGGTAGTCTCCAACAGCGCAAAAGGGGCTAGTGGTGAGGGGGGAGGCTATAGGCCTCGTCTAGTGGTAGTCTCCAATAGCGCATAAGGGGCTAGTAGTGAGGGGGGAGGCTATAGGCCTCGTCTAGTGGTAGTCTCCTATAGTGCATAAGGGGCTAGTGGTGAGGGGGGAGGCTATAGGCCTCGTCTAGTGGTAGTCTCCAATAGCGCATAAGGGGCTAGTGGTGAGGGGGAGGCTATAGGCCTCGTCTAGTGGTAGTCTCCAATAGCGCATAAGGGGCTAGTGGTGAGGGGGGAGGCTATAGGCCTCGTCTAGTGGTAGTCTCCAATAGCGCATAAGGGGCTAGTGGTGAGGGGGAGGCTATAGGCCTCGTCTAGTGGTAGTCTCCAATAGCGCATAAGGGGCTAGTGGTGAGGGGGAGGCTATAGGCCTCGTCTAGTGGTAGTCTCCAATAGCGCATAAGGGGCTAGTGGTGAGGGGGAGGCTATAGGCCTCGTCTAGTGGTAGTCTCCAATAGCGCATAAGGGGCTAGTGGTGAGGGGGGAGGCTATAGGCCTCGTCTAGTGGTAGTCTCCAATAGCGCATAAGGGGCTAGTGGTGAGGGGGGAGGCTATAGGCCTCGTCTAGTGGTAGTCTCCAATAGCGCATAAGGGGCTAGTGGTGAGGGGGGAGGCTATAGGCCTCGTCTAGTGGTAGTCTCCAATAGCGCATAAGGGGCTAGTGGTGAGGGGGGAGGCTATAGGCCTCGTCTAGTGGTAGTCTCCAATAGCGCATAAGGGGCTAGTGGTGAGGGGGGAGGCTATAGGCCTCGTCTAGTGGTAGTCTCCAATAGCGCATAAGGGGCTAGTGGTGAGGGGGGAGGCTATAGGCCTCGTCTAGTAGTAGTCTCCAACAGCGCATAAGGGGCTAGTGGTGAGGGGGAGGCTATAGGCCTCGTCTAGTGGTAGTCTCCAATAGCGCATAAGGGGCTAGTGGTGAGGGGGGAGGCTATAGGCCTCGTCTAGTGGTAGTCTCCAACAGCGCAAAAGGGGCTAGTGGTGAGGGGGGAGGCTATAGGCCTCGTCTAGTGGTAGTCTCCAATAGCGCATAAGGGGCTAGTAGTGAGGGGGGAGGCTATAGGCCTCGTCTAGTGGTAGTCTCCTATAGTGCATAAGGGGCTAGTGGTGAGGGGGGAGGCTATAGGCCTCGTCTAGTGGTAGTCTCCAATAGCGCATAAGGGGCTAGTGGTGAGGGGGAGGCTATAGGCCTCGTCTAGTGGTAGTCTCCAATAGCGCATAAGGGGCTTTGGTGAGGGGGGAGGCTATAGGCCTCGTCTAGTGGTAGTCTCCAATAGCGCATAAGGGGCTAGTGGTGAGGGGGGAGGCTATAGGCCTCGTCTAGTGGTAGTCTCCAATAGCGCATAAGGGGCTAGTGGTGAGGGGGGAGGCTATAGGCCTCGTCTAGTGGTAGTCTCCAATAGCGCATAAGGGGCTAGTGGTGAGGGGGGAGGCTATAGGCCTCGTCTAGTGGTAGTCTCCAATAGCGCATAAGGGGCTAGTGGTGAGGGGGGAGGCTATAGGCCTCGTCTAGTGGTAGTCTCCAATAGCGCATAATGGGCTAGTGGTGAGGGGGGAGGCTATAGGCCTCGTCTAGTGGTAGTCTCCAATAGCGCATAAGGGGCTAGTGGTGAGGGGGAGGCTATAGGCCTCGTCTAGTGGTAGTCTCCAATAGCGCATAAGGGGCTAGTGGTGAGGGGGGAGGCTATAGGCCTCGTCTAGTGGTAGTCTCCAATAGCGCATAAGGGGCTAGTGGTGAGGGGGGAGGCTATAGGCCTCGTCTAGTGATAGTCTCCAATAGCGCATAAGGGGCTAGTGGTGAGGGGGGAGGCTATAGGCCTCGTCTAGTGGTAGTCTCCAATAGCGCATAAGGGGCTAGTGGTGAGGGGGGAGGCTATAGGCCTCGTCTAGTGGTAGTCTCCAATAGCGCATAAGGGGCTAGTGGTGAGGGGGGAGGCTATAGGCCTCGTCTAGTGGTAGTCTCCAATAGCGCATAATGGGCTAGTGGTGAGGGGGGAGGCTATAGGCCTCGTCTAGTGGTAGTCTCCAATAGCGCATAAGGGGCTAGTGGTGAGGGGGAGGCTATAGGCCTCGTCTAGTGGTAGTCTCCAATAGCGCATAAGGGGCTAGTGGTGAGGGGGGAGGCTATAGGCCTCGTCTAGTGGTAGTCTCCAATAGCGCATAAGGGGCTAGTGGTGAGGGGGGAGGCTATAGGCCTCGTCTAGTGATAGTCTCCAATAGCGCATAAGGGGCTAGTGGTGAGGGGGGAGGCTATAGGCCTCGTCTAGTGGTAGTCTCCAATAGCGCATAAGGGGCTAGTGGTGAGGGGGGAGGCTATAGGCCTCGTCTAGTGGTAGTCTCCAATAGCGCATAAGGGGCTAGTGGTGAGGGGGGAGGCTATAGGCCTCGTCTAGTGGTAGTCTCCAATAGCGCATAAGGGGCTAGTGGTGAGGGGGAGGCTATAGGCCTCGTCTAGTGGTAGTCTCCAATAGCGCATAAGGGGCTAGTGGTGAGGGGGGAGGCTATAGGCCTCGTCTAGTGGTAGTCTCCAATAGCGCATAAGGGGCTAGTGGTGAGGGGGGAGGCTATAAGCCTCGTCTAGTGGTAGTCTCCAATAGTGCATAATGGGCTAGTGGAGAGGGGGGAGGCTATAGGCCTCGTCTAGTGGTAGTCTCCAATAGCGCATAATGGGCTAGTGGTGAGGGGGGAGGCTATAGGCCTCGTCTAGTGGTAGTCTCCAATAGCGCATAAGGGGCTAGTGGTGAGGGGGGAGGCTATAGGCCTCGTCTAGTGGTAGTCTCCAATAGCGCATAACGGGCTAGTGGTGAGGGGGGAGGCTATATGCCTCGTCTAGTGGTAGTCTCCAATAGCGCATAAGGGGCTAGTGGTGAGGGGGGAGGCTATAGGCCTCGTCTAGTGATAGTCTCCAATAGCGCATAAGGGGCTAGTGGTGAGGGGGGAGGCTATAGGCCTCGTCTAGTGGTAGTCTCCAATAGCGCATAAGGGGCTAGTGGTGAGGGGGGAGGCTATAGGCCTCGTCTAGTGGTAGTCTCCAATAGCGCATAAGGGGCTAGTGTTGAGGGGGGAGGCTATAGGCCTCGTCTAGTGGTAGTCTCCAATAGCGCATAAGGGGCTAGTGGTGAGGGGGGAGGCTATAGGCCTCGTCTAGTGGTTGTCTCCAATAGCGCATAAGGGGCTAGTGGTGAGGGGGGAGGCTATAGGCCTCGTCTAGTGGTAGTCTCCAATAGCGCATAAGGGGCTAGTGGTGAGGGGGGAGGCTATAGGCCTCGTCTAGTGGTAGTCTCCAATAGCGCATAATGGGCTAGTGGTGAGGGGGGAGGCTATATGCCTCGTCTAGTGGTAGTCTCCAATAGCGCATAAGGGGCTAGTGGTGAGGGGGGAGGCTATAGGCCTCGTCTAGTGATAGTCTCCAATAGCGCATAAGGGGCTAGTGGTGAGGGGGGAGGCTATAGGCCTCGTCTAGTGGTAGTCTCCAATAGCGCATAAGGGGCTAGTGGTGAGGGGGGAGGCTATAGGTCTCGTCTAGTGGTAGTCTCCAATAGCGCATAAGGGGCTAGTGGTGAGGGGGGAGGCTATAGGCCTCGTCTAGTGGAAGTCTCCAATAGCGCATAAGGGGCTAGTGGTGAGGGGGGAGGCTATAGGTCTCGTCTAGTGATAGTCTCCAATAGCGCATAAGGGGCTAGTGGTGAGGGGGGAGGCTATAGGCCTCGTCTAGTGGTAGTCTCCAATAGCGCATAAGGGGCTAGTGGTGAGGGGGGAGGCTATAGGCCTCGTCTAGTGGTAGTCTCCAATAGCGCATAAGGGGCTAGTGGTGAGGGGGGAGGCTATAGGCCTCGTCTAGTGGTAGTCTCCAATGGCGCATAAGGGGCTAGTGGTGAGGGGGGAGGCTATAGGCCTCGTCTAGTGGTAGTCTCCAATAGTGCATAAGGGGCTAGTGGAGAGGGGGGAGGCTATAGGCCTCGTCTAGTGGTAGTCTCCAATAGTGCATAATGGGCTAGTGGTGAGGGGGGAGGCTATAGGCCTCGTCTAGTGGTAGTCTCCAATAGCGCATAAGGGGCTAGTGGTGAGGGGGGAGGCTATAGGCCTCGTCTAGTGGTAGTCTCCAATAGCGCATAAGGGGCTAGTGGTGAGGGGGGAGGCTATAGGCCTCGTCTAGTGGTAGTCTCCAATAGTGCATAAGGGGCTAGTGGAGAGGGGGGAGGCTATAGGCCTCGTCTAGTGGTAGTCTCCAATAGCGCATAAGGGGCTAGTGGTGAGGGGGGAGGCTATAGGCCTCGTCTAGTGGTAGTCTCCAATAGCGCATAAGGGGCTAGTGGTGAGGGGGGAGGCTATAGGCCTCGTCTAGTGGTTGTCTCCAATAGTGCATAAGGGGCTAGTGGAGAGGGGGGAGGCTATAGGCCTCGTCTAGTGGTAGTCTCCAATAGTGCATAATGGGCTAGTGGTGAGGGGGGAGGCTATAGGCCTCGTCTAGTGGTAGTCTCCAATAGTGCATAAGGGGCTAGTGGTGAGGGGGGAGGCTATAGGCCTCGTCTAGTGGTAGTCTCCAATAGCGCATAAGGGGCTAGTGGTGAGGGGGGAGGCTATAGGCCTCGTCTAGTGGTAGTCTCCAATAGCGCATAAGGGGCTAGTGGTGAGGGGGGAGGCTATAGGCCTCGTCTAGTGGTAGTCTCCAATAGCGCATAAGGGGCTAGTGGTGAGGGGGGAGGCTATAGGCCTCGTCTACACCTCTGGGCCATACGGAGGATATTTTATGTTACTACTTTATTGCTTTATATGATGTCGTTAAAGTAATTCGTAAAGTGTGTAAAGTCTGTCCGCTCATAGTGGAAACGAAACATTTAGAGCTTATGACCAATGTTTGTCTAATAGACCGTGAAACAGGGTTTACCCTATAAAGGGCCAACAGGTAGCGCGCCGTTGTCATTTCCTTGCAATTCTTTCTCTTTCAAATGGTTAATTCTTTCAACTTCCGTTATTATAAAATTGGCAACTGTGTTTTCCTAGTAAATCCTGGTTTACAAGCCAATTATAATGGTTCAAAACACAAACATTAGCTCTAAACGTTTCGTTTCTACTATGAGCGGACATACTTTACGATAGGACATCCACGCTACAAGAACAGCTTCAATATCATCTAGTTTAACTAAAAGATGTCACTTGGGCCCTATGTATTATAACGGCTCGCTAAATATTTAGTCCAGGACTAACTCATGTTTAGAGGCTGAATTATGAAATATTTAGTAAGCTACTTACTTGTTTTATTCGTGGCATCCAGGCTTCCCATTGGTTGTTGCTATAGTGTAAACAAGTTTGTAGCCTACTAAATATTTCATAATACTGGGCCTTGCTCCATGAACGTTGTTTCCATGGAGAAAACAAGTTAGCCCCAGACTAAATATTTAGCGGGCGTAAAGCTGCTGGAAATGAAAGGTGCATCCAATCAGAATCGACCGATAAAGTAATCACCTGAGAATGGCGTCGAAGCCAGCCAGCTTGCTGCAAACTGGACAATATAAGATCATAGATTAAAGATAGTAACAAAACTAAAAACAAATGCGAACATATTTTGTGTGGCGAGTATTCAGTTACAAAACTGTTTCACAAAGGAGAACGATAAAGAAATCTATACAATTTACGATTAAATAATGGGGAAAAACACTGGGAAAAAAGAATTAGCGAGATATAACACAATGCAACAACAGAATAAGAAAATAAAGAACAATACAAATTGATTGGAAAATAAATAACATTACTAATAACATGAAAAAGTAATATACAACCTATTGGTTATGTTCCATTGTTCCGAATTAACGTTGTATTGTAGTGTCTACGCCCTCGTACTCCTATCTATCTGGCATACGAATATGCAAATACATACATTGTAACCAGTAACCACATCATTTTGATTAAAGTTTAAAAAAAGTAAATACAAAAGTAAAAAAGTAAATGCTAAATTGAAAACTAATCACTTGGAGTCTGTGACGGTTGCAGTTTTTGTGTGAAGACTGGCGTTGTTACTGTGAAGTTATTAAACTACCTCGTCTACCTGGGAAACCGAATCTGAATCGGTTTCACTATTGTCTCCTGGCTCATCCCCTCATCTTCTTCTTTTCTTTAGATGCCCCATTAGATGTGACTTGGTAACCAGTTTGTGCACCCTATTGCTTTTTGATAGTGTTCCTACTAATTATTAACCAGAGCCAGTAATTAGATAATAATTCCACCTCGAATTTCTCGTTGCTGTGGAACCCATCCATAGACCTATGTTTTGTATTGGAACATATTTTTATTTACTGTTTTCGTATTATTTAGCCGAAAATCGATTTTTCTCAAAATTTCCCTTTTTTCCGTTTTTTTTTCCTCCCTGTAAAGAACGGGGTTTTTCCTCAGCTTTTATTTTTCCGACAATTTTAAATCCATACTCGCTCTCACTCAGTGTCAGTTATCACTACTAAAGTCTACTTTATTCATAACACATTCCTCGTTTGGATACTTTGATAAATAAATAAGTCACGCTTTTCGGTATACCTAGCCAAAGCCTACTTTTTTATTTTTGTCATCGCATCGAAATCAGAAAAAGGCGCCATAAAAACGAACATGAAAACGGAGGTGATTCATGCGTCCATTTTGTTCTCTGTTGTCGCCGCGCGACCTGCGGGTATTACCTTGTGTGACGTCACTGTCCTCCCATGTGTTCAATATTCCGTGTGTCCACTCTACCGTATATAATATTAATATCCAATGTCCAGACTTGACTAATTTTGCCCCACTCCAAAAACTTTTTTTTTTTTTTTTAATATATATTATAAGGGGCAGTATTTTAACATTATTTAAGAATAGGGCTGCTCAAGGTAATCCCCTTACGACAAAAAGTAAAATACAAAATATTAAAAAGTAACTGGAAAACACCTGATATGATATGACCAAAAGGACAAACTCTCCAGGAAGTAAATTTTTTAAAAAATGTGTACATGCAATAACTTTAAAGAATCCTTAAAACTCCACTGGGCTGTTTATTTACCAGACTGCAATTTCGGAGACCTGTTCCCTTGCGAGATTCCATAATCGTAACAATATCTCGTCATTACTATTGGAAACAAATTTCGATAAACATAATAAATTGTGTAAACCTTTTTGGATCAAACGGTTAATTTCTTTGACCTCTAATTGCAAAGCGTCCCGATGCGAGGGAAGCATGTTAAGAGCGAAGTATACCTCTACGGCAAAAAACGCAGAACATTTTAATTTTTTAATTATACCTCAAGATTGAAACACAAAATCGAAAATCTGAGAAACCATAGCGCTGTGGTTTGGTAAGCCCTACAGACTGAATGATAAATGTATTTAACGTTATAATCAGTATGACTGTAATAACGATTTCCTTTGTAATTAAAGGCCCCAACCCAAGGGCGTAAATGATCCCTAATGCAAGGTCTACTAGATCGCTTGTAGCGCGCTACTCCGCTAGGAGTAAATCAGTAGACCTTGTCCCTAATGCAAGGTCTACTAGATCGCTTGTAGCGCGCTACTCCGCTAGGAGTAAATCAGTAGACCTTGTCCCTAATGCAAGGTCTACTAGATCGCTTGTAGCGCGCTACTCCGCTAGGAGTAAATCAGTAGACCTTGTCCCTAATGCAAGGTCTACTAGATCGCTTGTAGCGCGCTACTCCGCTAGGAGCAAATCAGTAGACCTTGTCCCTAATGCAAGGTCTACTAGATCGCTTGTAGCGCGCTACTCCGCTAGGAGTAAATCAGTAGACCTTGTCCCTAATGCAAGGTCTACTAGATCGCTTGTAGCGCGCTACTCCGCTAGGAGTAAATCAGTAGACCTTGTCCCTAATGCAAGGTCTACTAGATCGCTTGTAGCGCGCTACTCCGCTAGGAGTAAATCAGTAGACCTTGTCCCTAATGCAAGGTCTACTAGATCGCTTGTAGCGCGCTACTCCGCTAGGAGTAAATCAGTAGACCTTGTCCCTAATGCAAGGTCTACTAGATCGCTTGTAGCGCGCTACTCCGCTAGGAGTAAATCAGTAGACCTTGTCCCTAATGCAAGGTCTACTAGATCGCTTGTAGCGCGCTACTCCGCTAGGAGTAAATCAGTAGACCTTGTCCCTAATGCAAGGTCTACTAGATCGCTTGTAGCGCGCTACTCCGCTAGGAGTAAATCAGTAGACCTTGTCCCTAATGCAAGGTCTACTAGATCGCTTGTAGCGCGCTACTCCGCTAGGAGTAAATCCAGTAGACCTTGTCCCTAATGCAAGGTCTACTAGATCGCTGGTAGCGCGCTACTCCGCTAGGAGTAAATCAGTAGACCTTGTCCCTAATGCAAGGTCTACTAGATCGCTTGTAGCGCGCTACTCCGCTAGGAGTAAATCCAGTAGACCTTGTCCCTAATGCAAGGTCTACTAGATCGCTTGTAGCGCGCTACTCCGCTAGGAGTAAATCAGTAGACCTTGTCCCTAATGCAAGGTCTACTAGATCGCTGGTAGCGCGCTACTCCGCTAGACCTTGTCCCTAATGCAAGGTCCACTAGATCGCTGGTAGCGCGCGCCCGCTAGGAGTAAATCCAGTAGACCTTGTCCCTAATGCAAGGTCTACTAGATCGCTTGTAGCGCGCTACTCCGCTAGACCTTGTCCCTAATGCAAGGTCTACTAGATCGCTTGTAGCGCGCTACTCCGCTAGACCTTGTCCCTAATGCAAGGTCTACTAGATCGCTTGTAGCGCGCTACTCCGCTAGACCTTGTCCCTAATGCAAGGTCTACTAGATCGCTTGTAGCGCGCTACTCCGCTAGACCTTGTCCCTAATGCAAGGTCTACTAGATCGCTTGTAGCGCGCGCCCGCTAGGAGTAAATCCAGTAGACCTTGTCCCTAATGCAAGGTCTACTAGATCGCTTGTAGCGCGCTACTCCGCTAGACCTTGTCCCTAATGCAAGGTCTACTAGATCGCTTGTAGCGCGCTACTCCGCTAGACCTTGTCCCTAATGCAAGGTCTACTAGATCGCTTGTAGCGCGCTACTCCGCTAGACCTTGTCCCTAATGCAAGGTCTACTAGATCGCTTGTAGCGCGCTACTCCGCTAGGAGTAAATCAGTAGACCTTGTCCCTAATGCAAGGTCTACTAGATCGCTTGTAGCGCGCTACTCCGCTAGACCTTGTCCCTAATGCAAGGTCTACTAGATCGCTTGTAGCGCGCTACTCCGCTAGACCTTGTCCCTAATGCAAGGTCTACTAGATCGCTTGTAGCGCGCTACTCCGCTAGACCTTGTCCCTAATGCATCTGTTTCAAGTAGACGGTGGAACAAGAGAAGTCGACTATTGGACTCGGCTATTCCGTAAGAGCTACATTGGTGAAACTTTATACATTTGTTTTAATGGTCGGTAAAGAAGTTCACCCGGCGTAGACTGTTTTTACCGAGCACTTTACATGGTCGGTCCCAATGCAAACCGGATCCATCCAGACTGACGTAGAAGGCGAAATGCGTCCGTTACGAGGTCTATGGTGGATTGAGCGATGTGTACCTGGCCAATTAGACCCAACAGTCTAAATGACGTAACACGCGCCTTTTGACATGTCCAAACACCGTGCCGAAGATAGCGAGGTGTTTCACTTTTAGACGCGATAATTTGTGATTTATTTCATTCTTGCAGTCGGCCATAACTCGTATCTATGTTGTAAGCTGTCGAGATAAATTACGCGTTTCGCACTTGTGGCGGCCGGTAAAGTAGCGTTCTGCTTGTGTTTCGCGTTAGAAATGTGTATAGAGAATAGAGATAGAAATGGACGGTAAAGTAGCGCGCTCTGCTTGTGTTTTGCGCAAGACGTTCGGTAAAGTAGCATTCTGATTGTTTTGCGCTAGAGACTGTCGGTAAAGTAGCGTTCTGCTCGCGTTTTGCACTTACGACGGTCGACAAAGTAGCGTTCTGCTTATGTTTTGCACTTACGACTGTCGGTAAAGTAGCGTTCTGCTTGAGTTTTGTACTTGCGACGGTCGACCAAGTAGCGTTCTGCTCGCGTTTTGCACTTACGACGGTCGACAAAGTAGCGTTCTGCTTATGTTTTGCACTTACGACTGTCGGTAAAGTAGCGTTCTGCTTGAGTTTTGTACTTGCGACGGTCGACCAAGTAGCGTTCTGCTTGCGTTTTGCACTTACGACTGTCGGTAAAGTAGCGTTCTGCTTGCGTTTTGCACTTACGACGGTCGGTAAAGTAGCGTTCTGCTTGCGTTTTGCACTTACGACGGTCGGTAAAGTAGCGTTCTGCTTGTGGTTTCGTATTCGTCATGTTGTACAGCGGCGGGGACAATGATAAACTTGGGGAAATAACACTTCTTAATCCGGACTGCAGGGATTAAATAGGTTTTTAAGGTTTTAGAAAATTGTAGCATAGGTTTGCCTATTCGTATAAATCGCATTTTTTTTATAAGAGGTTGCCTTTTTTACTAGAGGTTACGGGTGTATTTGGCACTTTCTGTACTCCTCGGCCTAGGCGTATTAGAAAAATGTTTAAATATGTAATCTGAATTAGTTGCTGTTATTTGCAATGATTAATAATTTAATCGTCGGTTGTGATTGTGAACCTGTTGCTTCTTATTTCATTATTTCACTGTTTCTTATTGCAACTCTTATTGGGCTTAAGACATGCAGCGTGGTGCAGTTGGCACTAGTGGAGCGACACAGCCGTACAGCTTGCTACATAAGACATGCAGCGTGGTGCAGTTGGCACTAGTTTAGCGACACACCGTGCTGGATCGTTCACATACAAGGAAAGAATAACAATCCATGCCTATTTGTTCAGTGCAGGTTAATAAATTATTCTCGGCAGCAAAGATTGGAGGTGTCGCAAGTTAATGGAAAGTGTTCTGCATTCTCAGACCGTTTGGATTGGTGACGTAGATGGCGATGCCACGTTTGTCTATTTAGACACTCGTCTCGCACACATGTCTGAAACTTCGGACATTTGTCACGGCATCTACAGCGAAAACCGGTATGCTCGCATAGATTTAGATATTTTTGTAGGTAAATGACAGCAGTGTGTTGATTATGTTGTATGGCTTAAGTTTAATATCTAGTCAAAAGTCAAAAAACAGTATTTATAAAGGGAAAGGTGAGTCTAAGTCGAAGGTTTTTAGTAACGCTACATAATATTAAAAAAAGTAGCTACGTTCTAACCAACATTTAGTCATAACTCAGTCATTCATAACTAATAGGATGAGACGTTATGTCCAAGTATCAATCATAATTCATAACTAATAAGTGGCCTGACAAAATTAAACCAACTTAATATTAATCCACTAATTCGCTTCCAAAACAACCGGAAGGTTAGACGTAATCTCGATAATTTTGCGCGGTTTTAATAGAGGACTATAAAGAATTAGTAGGCCTAAATTATGTGTTAATGTTGTTGGGTAGGGTTCGAACCGAGGTACCTTTTATTTTCCCATTATAAAAACTGTATACAATACTATAGTTGCCTGGCGAATTGCCGACCATGACATGTGGAGGTTTACATATTTCATTATTACAAGCAAAAAGATCAACACAAGAACGCCGCATATGCAACAGGACACGTAGACGTAACCCATGTCTCTTTGAGACACACAGTGTTATGAATGTAACAATTTAATGTCTCTACTCTGTGGTCCGGAATTTGATGTAATCCTGCAAAATATGTCGCATCACGTTACCTGTTTAGCCGATATAAACGTTATTTTGATATCTCTTCAATTCAAACACAATCGTTTTGTGAACCTCGTGGGTATGTGATAAATGAATTATGTATATTTAGTTCTTCGAAAATACAAACAAAACAAATTTGCATTCCCCCTCCCCCCCTCACAAATTCAGTTAAATGAAGTGATTTTCAGTGGGGTATATGTCTTGAAAATCTGCCGGTGCAAAACTACGCGTTTCAGGTGAAACCGTGTCTTCGCGCAAGGATTCATCAGACTATTTTTAATCGGTTATTTCGTCAAGTTAGAAATCAAATGATACTCGCGGAGTTTCGGCGGTAAAACGAATGAACATCAGATTCTTATGAGTTGATATTATTCTAGTTTTTTGTATAGTCGGCGACATTTAGGATGGTCGTAATCGTAACTATTGGTACATTTCTTCATCTTTTTTCTCTCGGAATTGGGAAAATTAATTCTTGTGGCCGAGTGGGTGGCAAATAAATACACGTTTATTTTTAACTAAACTTCTTTCTAAATGACATCATTTTCGTGGAAAGACGCCAAATGGATCATGGCTCACTTATTGGTCATCGTTGGACGTATGCGAATCACAACTAGACACTTGAAACTATACCGCTTAATTGCATGTTTCTGTTTCTCCACTCTGTTTCAGTATAGCTAGCCTAGCTGTCTGTCTGTCTGTCTGTCTGTCTGTCTGTCTGTATGTCTGGTCTGGTTGTCTGTCTGTCTGTCTGTCTGTCTGTCTGTCTGTCTGTCTGTCTGTCTGTCTGTCTGTCTGTCTGTCTGTCTGTCTGTCTGTCTGTCTGTGTGTCTGTCTGTCTGTCTGTCTGTCTGTCTGTCTGTCTGTCTGTCCGTCTGTCTACAATTAGACACGATACGATGAGTAGATAAACTGTTATTAGTTATCTTTAGTATTAGTAGACATATTTTATGTCTCCCCGGGGGTTCTTGATAAATATCTAGCCAGATAATCCACTAAAATCTGTGTGTGTCTATATGATAATATTATAACATATACTGGATGGATCTGTGTTCATGAACTGTATTGTGGAGAAATATGGCCGAATACTTTTAAGCTTTTAGATTCCTATTTTCATGGAACAAAACTGTGAATTTGTCGACAGTTATCTCTACTATTTTAGATACCTAAAGGAAACAAAAAATAGACTTGTAGGCCCACGTCATCGAATAAAACCCGAAGCGAAACTGTAATCTAGATAAATAAACGATATTTACGAATCTGTGGCATAATAGTATGCGGGGTATAAAATGATTTTTCTATCGCTATCTTGATAACATATCGACTAAACGGAATTATACCTCATCCCCCCCCCCCCCCGTTTGCTTTCGTAATTAAACCCATTGCAAATAGTTCCCAGTGAGTTTCTTCAGATAATGTCACGTCCCATTTTCCCTGCTGATTAAACATGCCCGCTTTCCCCCGCTTCAAGATCGGTTTCTTACCAATTACAGCATGAAATTAGAACGGCCTATACATGTAAGTGAATTAATAATTGATTGGTTTTCCAGGAATTCTACGAGCACACGGAAATTCTGTGGAAGGACCGGGGGGTTCAAGCCTGTTTTGAAAGATCAAACGAATACCAACTAATTGACTGCGCCAAATAGTAAGTACATATTAATACTCTTACCTTATATACTTGTCTCAAATCGACCTTACAGATGGAGAGTGATTCGTATAGATAACCGGCGAGCCCCGATCTCAAATACCGATCGCTGATTGGCCACGAACCATTCGTCTATGACGAACGCATAAGTCAGGTTGTTTAGGGGTTTTGAAATTGGCGGGAGGTTCAAGTTCGTTATCTTTTTATATATTTATTTAAATTTTGCTTAGATGTGTCCACGATATTATCAAACGATAGTTAAAGTTATAGCTTCGCGCTGATTTTTTTATTTGAATTTAGCGTGAAAGAATGCTTTTGATGCACTGCCTTGAAGCAACGTTTATATATTTTGTATTAAAAGAAAACTGTCCCTTCTGATACCCACCTAACCTGGTGGATAAGTACGAGGTTTTCGTATCCGACTCAATCCCTGCTTTCGCATTGTGATCGTAGAGGTAGCTCAGCGGTAAGACGTGAGACTCTAATTCGGGAGGTCGCCGGTTCGATTCCGGCCACCGGCAGTCCCGACTGAAGGTTTTCCCCGAGGTTTTCCTCAATCGTAAAGGCGAGTGCTGGGATTGAGTCCTGTAACTATCCAAACACCCTAATATACCTAGTTAGTCACCTGAAGACGGGCACATCGGGTATGAAATTTATTATTCGCATTGTGACAGGAAAACGTTGGTCACAGTCATCTTTAGTAATTAAGGATGGCCGGTGACCTCTTCAATTTGAGTCCCCGCGTTTTATCGCTGAGCCACCTCGTTTGGTAATACGAGCTGCTGCCGCCTCATAGTCATTGGTTTTTGTTATTTGTCTGTCAAATCCCGTTATTGTAATGATCGTATATGAATGTACCTACCTGTTCAATCCATGCCTATATCATGGTATTAGTGCTTTGCATGCAGCACGCTTCATCATAATTGACTTTTCTTTGGATAGTGAAGGGGCTTCGACTATTTGCTGTATCACGTTCAATATCATCCCTCTTTTCTCCCTTCGAGCCTGGATAAGCGTGTGTAAACTTATTCCATTTTGAGAACTCAATATAGTCGGTCGTGTTTTAAGTTCTTCATAGAAGCCAGCCAGACCTTGTTAGAAATTTATGTTTTCCAAGAACGTTTCAAATAGTTACGAGAACATCGAAATATGTAACGTTTCCTACGATGTCGATGTTGAAACTCCCAATGTTAACATAAATTCGTAACATAGGTTGCTTATATAAAAACGTTCCAACATAAACCGTGACATTTTTAACATTTCACTTTTAATTGTAAATTGGATCAGCTTAATTTGTCCACGTTTTCACACAAACCATTCGAATGCGTATTCAAAATGTGGCCAATGAAATTTTAAAATTATATTTGAGTTTTATTTTGGATACATTTTCCTCGATGAGTGCGTTCTGTTGTCGCTGTTCATGTTTGTCATTATTGATTGATTGCGTATTTCGCGTGCATGGTCATCATGTTACATGCTGCGGGCCAATGTATGAGTCTATACATATCCCCATCCCGGTCTTAGTTTATAGCTTGGTTAGCGGAACAGCAGCGTAGCACGCGGCTCGTAAACGGGTTCGCTTCCAATGATGGTCAGATGCACAGTCACTGTCAAGTCAAGTATAGGATTTGTTGCCATGGAATTGTTTTATTAGTACATGCTATTTTCCATTAGAAAACCCAACTCCATAGCAACAATAAACATCATCTTGCCCAATGGTCTTGAAGTGTGGTGGACACTAAGGTATTAAATAGTGACTAGAGCTACTGACTGAACGAATGAAAACTGAATACAGCGACAACAGCAGCTTTCATCCGATTGGTTCTCGCAGACAACAGACAAATGCACATAGGATTTGTTATGGTTGCTATGAAGTTTGTTTTTCTTATGGGAAATAGGATGTAATAAAACAATTCTTAGCAACCATACACCAAGTGAATGGTGGGAACCCCCCACCCCCTACCCCCAAGTCCCAGCCCGACTTCATGGTTGGACAACAAATATATTGGATTGATTGATCTTGAATTGGAATTGTAGGCTGGAGTTGCCACTTGCTACTGCGCTCTACAACTCTCCAATCAAACTCGACCACTTGACAATCTTAAAATCGTACAACTAGAAAATATATGCATTAAATAATTATAACAACTAAACACTCACGAACAAAAAGTAATGTAAGTTATTGGCTCTATATTTGCAATAACGTAGTTGTTGCTTGAGGTTATGTTGTGACAGTGCTCTGTGCGTATTGTAACCGTTCTCGTTCCTGATTGGTTCACGTGACTCGGATCTTCAGTTCACAATTTTATTTTAGAGCTCGGTCTATAAAATGATGGCTATCGAAGACTGGCCTAAGTGAGCTACTGCGCATGCGCCGCCAATCGTAAGATCGATCTACGGTTGCAGTTGACAGTGTTGCAATCATAATGTGATATACAAGCTACAGTAATACGACTTTCGTAATATTGTGTACCATTTTATTATTTTGTTTCTGGACTTTCAAATTAAATTTCAATCTTTTAATTGAATTCGATGGCACGCGATATTTTTATAAAGTTGCAAATTTATATTTCATGCTGAACAGAAAAAATCAGCTTGTAAATTCTGTATTTTGTTTCGTTGAAAAAACAATCGTATTTACTTCCCTCGGCTACATCTATCCTCGAGGTTCAAATATTGTCGCTCCATTAGTCTGCATATCGATAATCTATTTCCACGCTAATCTAAATACTAATCCCTCGAAAAGAAGTTGTATTATATAATGTATATAGTTATACTCTGTACATGGAAGTCGTGGTTGCCTCAGATAAGCTAATTCGGCGACATTACTGAAACGTCGTACCTCGCAGATAGGACAGAGAGAATCTGCACGAAGATCGTTAGTTGGGTCCGCACACGAAACGTGTTTATTTAGTCGTGGTAAATAACGTTCATTAACGACTTGTTCACCCCGGTCCGTGTCTATAGTTAATGGCTCTATCTCGGCCGGTAATGCAATCAATAAATAAACATGCCCATTATATAAAGAAATAGATAGTAATCCGGAGAGTTGATAACCCGTAACATCAGTGATTTAGACTGCCATTAGCAAATTATTTAATTAATTTAGTGCTTGTGGCTGTACGGGGAAAGGTTCGCGGTCAATGGAGCGCGGCGATAATGTGGCTGAACATCGTTGCCTCCTGGTTCGGTGGGGAAAATACGGTGACTGTACTAAAATATGTATAACTTACAACAAATTTTAAACTATGGAAATAAAATATGGAATAAGCGTCTATTTTGTTGGTTTTTAACGTGACGGAGAATACGTAGATAATGGTATTTGGGGTTTACGTCTTATTTTGACAACGACAGTCCTACCAATCGAGATGATAAGTCGTTGATTACGACGATGAAAAAACGCCGCATGATGTCAGCTGGAACGCAATTATCCCGCGGTGTATGGGTGTATTTGAATTATTTGTGTTTAACGACGAGGCCGTATAACGTCGGACGAGTACTAGAAGTAATACTCAAAGGAGTTACGGGGAGGAAAAGGAAGGATGAGGATCCCATTTCGTCGCCTCTTACGAGTAGCAGAGTCACTCTGGGCCCAACTCTACGTCCCGGGCCCGGAGAACACGTGTGGCGAACCATCACGCAATGCTATGTTGGTTCATGAATGAAGAGGAAATAATTGCCTCAAGACAGGTTGTACTTGTTCAGAATATCTTGTATCAGTAGGCCTATTACATCACTCTCAGCGCTAAGTGGTGGACATATGTTTTGACGGCCCACATTTCATTACACTGTCACAGTTCTATACTTTCGTCAAATTTATTGAATTCAAGAAGAAAAGCGAATAGAAAAACAGTTTAGTTTTCGTGATAAAAAAATACGATAGCTCGAAAGTACTCAAAACTGTGTCGAAAACTAGACAAAAAGAAATGTTGGATTCATATATTATATGTATGAATCCAAACTTTCATTTTCATGCCCGCCCCCGTCTCACACGATCATACACATTTAAAGCTCGGCCAGTAATAAAGTCCCACTGACAACACGCAGAAAGTGCAGATACGGCACCCGTCGCGTTTCCGGAGACATCAACGGTTAAATAGGTTAAATTTAGGTTTCTGTGTATACATTTATATTTCTCTGCCTCTCTCTGTCTCTCTCTCTTTCTCGCTTTCTCTCTCTCACACGATTAACCTCCTGGGGCCTGATTCCTGTACATTTCTTTAGCTCTTCTTAACTCTCGCTAACCCCATGTTAAAATGACTCCGGGGTTAACACCTACCCAGGCTTCCCTGCATAATTCGGAGGCAAATATGACCCTGTCTGATAGTAGGGTTAAGAAGAGTTATCTCAACAATACTCTGAAATGCCGCCATTTTGTCAATGCCCGTGTGTATAGTTTCACAAATGTCACATTTCAATTCTTTATTGAGGATATCCCATTTCATGGATACGTAACTTTATGTGTTTATTGAAGTTTATAAACAATTGTGTGTATTTACAGTACATTATATAGCTCATTTATATGTCAATATGTAGTTTTATTTAGTATTTTGTCAACATTTTGAGGTTATTGGACTGTTTTAGTTTGTTATTGTTTTGATTTCGTCTCGTTTTTTCAACAATGCCTTCCTTCGATCGGCGTCTCAATTGCTGACTCCTGATTGGCTATTGGCTAACACCGGGGTTAAGTTTTCAAATGTACTGGAATGAGGCCCCAGCTGACCGTGTAAACGAGTTGTGAATGAAAGATGGGCCGGTTTGCTTTTTGTTTCTTTGTAACATTCTTTTTTGTTATATATATATATATATATATATATATATATATCACATTGTAATTATTTTATTAATGCTACAGACAGAGAGAAGAAAGACAGACGGATAGACAGACGGATAGACAGAGGAGACAGACAGATAGACAGAGGATACCGACATACAGAGGAGACAGATAGATAGACAGACAGACAGATAGACAGAGGAGATAGACGTACATAGTGTAGACAGACAGACAGAGGAGACAGATAGATAGATAGAGGAGACAGATAGATAGATAGATAGATAGACAGACAGAGGAGACAGATAGATAGATAGATAGATAGAGAGACAGACGGAATATCAACCACCGCCGCTCGAACCATCGCGCACCATGGAGCCTATTGCCGCGGCCTACGCACTTCTTATTTTCGTGTATCCCGAAATACCCATCTCCCCCTCGCCGCATCGGAACACCTGTTGTTGTTGTTGTTGCTGCTGGTGTTGTGGGTGTCCGCCTCCCATACGGTGACCGTTGCACGCAACCACTGTGTCATCGATCTTCTTGAATAGTTCCATTTCATTCATATGTCCGAATTCTTTAAACTTTGTTAGTCTCGGATATAATCAGTAATCACCTATCTCGGATTGGTTACCGGCCGAAGTTTCAACATTGATAGTGTCTTCTACTAAACGCCATGTGTATTATATTTATTATTTTATTTACAGTAATTCAGGCGTCTATGTAGTGAGTTTTTTTTAATGTGAGACAAATAATTATTCAATTTAATTGCCTTTTAAATATTGTAATATAACAATGCATGTTGGTGAAATATTTAGGGGTAGGAAAAAAACTAGTGCGACAAAACATTCCTGTGGATCGAATCAGTAAAGACTCGAGTTATCCGCGATGGTTATGATAGTTGTGCTGCTTTACACTTAGTATACAATGTTGCCCGCGAAGTCTGTATAGACTCAGGCAGTTAGCAGGTCACGAGTACAGTCTATTTCTGACTAAGCCAGTGCAAACTTTTGTTGTTGACTGTATAGTGCCACCGTTTACATACATTTTTTATGACTGTATAAATGTCCCATCTTTATTTGCCAGCTGGCATCGGATAACGGATAATCGCGCGGTAAATGTGACATTTCGCCGAAAAACGCGTTACAGCTCTCGGAGTCTGCGAGACATTGTTGACGTGATTGGTTGTGTGTTTGTTTGGCTGGTTTTAGGAATGCGATAGTTTATTTTTTGTATTGATTAATTGTGATGGTTTATTGTTTTTGAACGTGTGTATGTTCATTGCACGTGTAAGGGTCATTTTGATGCATAGCACATGCACAGTCTTCTTCTGGCAGACGCTAGATATGACCATGTATGTGTGTGTAACAGCTACACAGTGTATGGATGTAGGTACTAGAACATGCTGTTATTTTTACGTTTGGTTGGCTATTCTAAATAAAGCCAAAAAGTGAAGTAACTACTAAAATGTCTTTGAAAAGTGCAATTATTAGAAATTCTTCAGTATAATATTATTCCAAAGGTGTATTGTTCTTACGATGTGTTCACCATTTCAACTCAAATCACAAGTTCTGACGATTAAATTAGGTTTTAAATGCTTCAAAATATTATGTACCCGAAATAATGTATTGTTTTTTTTATATATGTAACGAATGTTCTGATTCTAGTAATTGTTTTCAAATTACATTTTTTGTTTTCAATAAACATATTCTAAAGCTAAAATTGGCCGACAAAGAATTAAAATGGTATCACATGAAATGAAATGGGCAAATCATTCTATGAGTAGCACGTCATTCTCTCGGGTGTAACGTACGCATCATTATAGTTTTTTGCAACAATTTGAAATCCTCATAACTAGTATTTTGAGCAAGTAGAGTTTGTGTGTTGTGTATAGTGTATTTGGAAGAAATCAATCAAACCATTGTCGGTACATTGTCCAACTCAACAAGTGCGGTATCCAGGATAGTTAGAGGGGGGGATGGTTCCCCCGAAACCCACGGGTCACGGCACACCCACTTCGAAGGAGAATCAACTGCATGACGTATAATAATTGATAAATTTACTTGCCCGCGAATGTCGTATATCCTAATTTGTTTATTCTCTTTGGTCACGCTTTTTTACAAAAACCGTCAAAACAATAGATATTATTTTACGTCATGAACAGCCTTAAATTAATTTCTGGATTGAACACTAACCTAGGTCTATTCCATTTTACTGTCCACGCCGATCGAAATGTTTACTGCCATCCCACCAGGATTCAAATCTGGAACGTTCATCCAACCGGCGACTAATCGAACGCTTTGCGGTAGACCAATTCCGCAGAACAGACCTTTTCCAATAATTTCAATTAGCATAAAAACTGGACCCTAGTTTATGAAGCCATATAGGACATCATTAGTTTTACTAAATGATTACTTCGTAAAAGAAAGAGTGCGCCATGTCTAAACGATCACAGTGGGGGTAGGGTAGGAAAATAGTGGACGGGAGGGGCTTTGCCCATGGCTCCAGGTCTCTCGGGGCCTTAATAAAGATACCAGAAAGGCCATTGTAAATTTATAACTGGAATTATCCTATGCAACAGTTGTAAACAGAACACGTGATTTGATTTTTCTCTATACTGTTTTTCATTATTATAATTTTGTTTAATGACGTACTCTACAACTGGCTCATATGACGGGAAAGAGACCGTATGTTATTAAACAATGTGCGACGAGCTGCCTTGGGAGTTCGACGAGCCTCCGCTAGGCGGAGATCAAGTAGACCTCGAGCCGGTCATACAGTAATGCATGCTATGTCGGTGCAGCTCCCGGTGCTCAAACAGCTTCTGATACAAGGCAATCTCTATATAAAGTCGTCGTACGACTACCTTTCCTATGCGAGGAGCTCGTATAGTCAACCAGCGAACCCCGCAAATAGCAATCGCTGATTGGCTGCGAGTGAGGGCGGGTTCCTCGCCTGTGACGAAGAGGGAGAACAGAAAGGTTGCTGTGCAGCAACTTTACACTGGACTTGAAGGTGCCGTGATTTACTAAAGCCGATAAACCCAACAAATACAGAACCAGCCCAGTCAAGAACGTACTCAATCACGAATAAACCCCCTTTCCATTTTGTAGGAATAAAACGAAATACCTATGTTGTTTCTGCCACAATAACACAACTTTAATTATAATTAACATTGGGTTTATAAATTTCCTTCAAACAAAAAACTGAATGTCTATAGTGGAAAAGTATCTAGGTAGACACACAGGTTAACACATAATAATACACACTACACCCTCAATTGTCTTTTCTTGTGTTTTTTCCTGTGCACTGCATGAGCAAATGTCCACACAAGCTGTGTGTAGCGTGTAGCGCACTCGTACTATGTCTAAGCTTCTGGCCATGGATGTCATGTGGCGTGTAGCGCACTCGTACTATGTCTAAGCTTCTGGCCATGGATGTCATGTGGCATGTAGCGCACTCGCACTATGTCTAAGCTTCTGGCCATGGATGTCATGTGGCGTGTAGCGCACTCGCACTATGTCTAAGCTTCTGGCCATGGATGTCATGTGGCGTGTAGCGCACTCGTTCTATGTCTAAGCTTCTGGCCATGGATGTCATGTGGCGTGTAGCGCACTCGTACTATGTCTAAGCTTCTGGCCATGGATGTCATGTGGCGTGTAGCGCACTCGTACTATGTCTAAGCTTCTGGCCATGGATGTCACGTGGCGTGTAGCGCACTCGCACTATGTCTAAGCTTCTGGCCATGGATGTCATGTGGCGTGTAGCGTACTCGCACTATGTCTAAGCTTCTGGCCATGGATGTCATGTGGCGTGTAGCGCACTCGCACTATGTCTAAGCTTCTGGCCATGGATGTCATGTGGCGTGTAGCGCACTCGCACTATGTCTAAGCTTCTGGCCATGGATGTCATGTGGCGTGTAGCGTACTCGCACTATGTCTAAGCTTCTGGCCATGGATGTCATGTGGCGTGTAGCGCACTCGTACTATGTCTAAGCTTCTGGCCATGGATGTCATGTGGCGTGTAGCGCACTCGCACTATGTCTAAGCTTCTGGCCATGGATGTCATGTGGCGTGTAGCGCACTCGTACTCTGTCTAAGCTTCTGGCCATGGATGTCATGTGGCGTGTAGCGCACTCGCACTATGTCTAAGCTTCTGGCCATGGATGTCATGTGGCGTGTAGCGCACTCGTACTATGTCTAAGCTTCTGGCCATGGATGTCATGTGGCGTGTAGCGCACTCGCACTATGTCTAAGCTTCTGGCCATGGATGTCATGTGGCGTGTAGCGCACTCGCACATGTCTAAGCTTCTGGCCATGGATGTCATGTGGCGTGTAGCGCACTCGCACTATGTCTAAGCTTCTGGCCATGGATGTCATGTGGCGTGTAGCGCACTCGCACTATGTCTAAGCTTCTGGCCATGGATGTCATGTGGCGTGTAGCGCACTCGTACTATGTCTAAGCTTCTGGCCATGGATGTCATGTGGCGTGTAGCGCACTCGCACATGTCTAAGCTTCTGGCCATGGATGTCATGTGGCGTGTAGCGCACTCGCACTATGTCTAAGCTTCTGGCCATGGATGTCATGTGGCGTGTAGCGCACTCGTACTATGTCTAAGCTTCTGGCCATGGATGTCATGTGGCGTGTAGCGCACTCGTACTATGTCTAAGCTTCTGGCCATGGATGTCGTGTGGCGTGTAGCACACTCGTACTATGTCTAAGCTTCTGGCCATGGATGTCATGTGGCGTGTAGCACACTCGTACTATGTCTAAGCTTCTGGCCATGGATGTCATGTGGCGTGTAGCGCACTCGCACTATGTCTAAGCTTCTGGTCATGGATGTCATGTGGCGTGTAGCGCACTCGCACTATGTCTAAGCTTCTGGCCATGGATGTCATGTGGCGTGTAGCGCACTCGCACTATGTCTAAGCTTCTGGCCATGGATGTCATGTGGCGTGTAGCGCACTCGCACTATGTCTAAGCTTCTGGCCATGGATGTCATGTGGCGTGTAGCGCACTCGTACTGTGTCTAAGCTTCTGGCCATGGATGTCACGTGGCGTGTAGCGCACTCGCACTATGTCTAAGCTTCTGGCCATGGATGTCATGTGGCGTGTAGCGCACTCGCACTATGTCTAAGCTTCTGGCCATGGATGTCATGTGGCGTGTAGCGCACTCGCACTGTCTAAGCTTCTGGCCATGGATGTCATGTGGCGTGTAGCGCACTCGCACTATGTCTAAGCTTCTGGCCATGGATGTCATGTGGCGTGTAGCGCACTCGTACTATGTCTAAGCTTCTGGCCATGGATGTCATGTGGCGTGTAGCGCACTCGCACTATGTCTAAGCTTCTGGCCATGGATGTCATGTGGCGTGTAACGCACTCGCACTATGTCTAAGCTTCTGGCCATGGATGTCATGTGGCGTGTAGCGCACTCGCACTATGTCTAAGCTTCTGGCCATGGATGTCATGTGGCGTGTAGCGCACTCGTACTATGTCTAAGCTTCTGGCCATGGATGTCATGTGGCGTGTAGCGCACTCGCACTATGTCTAAGCTTCTGGCCATGGATGTCATGTGGCGTGTAGCGCACTCGCACTATGTCTAAGCTTCTGGCCATGGATGTCATGTGGCGTGTAGCGTACTCGCACTATGTCTAAGCTTCTGGCCATGGATGTCATGTGGCGTGTAGCGCACTCGTACTATGTCTAAGCTTCTGGCCATGGATGTCATGTGGCGTGTAGCGCACTCGCACTATGTCTAAGCTTCTGGCCATGGATGTCATGTGGCGTGTAGCGCACTCGTACTCTGTCTAAGCTTCTGGCCATGGATGTCATGTGGCGTGTAGCGCACTCGCACTATGTCTAAGCTTCTGGCCATGGATGTCATGTGGCGTGTAGCGCACTCGTACTATGTCTAAGCTTCTGGCCATGGATGTCATGTGGCGTGTAGCGCACTCGCACTATGTCTAAGCTTCTGGCCATGGATGTCATGTGGCGTGTAGCGCACTCGCACATGTCTAAGCTTCTGGCCATGGATGTCATGTGGCGTGTAGCGCACTCGCACTATGTCTAAGCTTCTGGCCATGGATGTCATGTGGCGTGTAGCGCACTCGCACTATGTCTAAGCTTCTGGCCATGGATGTCATGTGGCGTGTAGCGCACTCGTACTATGTCTAAGCTTCTGGCCATGGATGTCATGTGGCGTGTAGCGCACTCGCACATGTCTAAGCTTCTGGCCATGGATGTCATGTGGCGTGTAGCGCACTCGCACTATGTCTAAGCTTCTGGCCATGGATGTCATGTGGCGTGTAGCGCACTCGTACTATGTCTAAGCTTCTGGCCATGGATGTCATGTGGCGTGTAGCGCACTCGTACTATGTCTAAGCTTCTGGCCATGGATGTCATGTGGCGTGTAGCACACTCGTACTATGTCTAAGCTTCTGGCCATGGATGTCATGTGGCGTGTAGCACACTCGTACTATGTCTAAGCTTCTGGCCATGGATGTCATGTGGCGTGTAGCGCACTCGCACATGTCTAAGCTTCTGGCAATGGATGTCATGTGGCGTGTAGCGCACTCGCACTATGTCTAAGCTTCTGGTCATGGATGTCATGTGGCGTGTAGCGCACTCGCACTATGTCTAAGCTTCTGGCCATGGATGTCATGTGGCGTGTAGCGCACTCGTACTATGTCTAAGCTTCTGGCCATGGATGTCATGTGGCGTGTAGCGCACTCGCACTATGTCTAAGCTTCTGGCCATGGATGTCATGTGGCGTGTAGCGCACTCGTACTATGTCTAAGCTTCTGGCCATGGATGTCATGTGGCGTGTAGCGCACTCGCACTATGTCTAAGCTTCTGGCCATGGATGTCATGTGGCGTGTAGCGCACTCGCACTATGTCTAAGCTTCTGGCCATGGATGTCATGTGGCGTGTAGCGCACTCGCACTATGTCTAAGCTTCTGGCCATGGATGTCATGTGGCGTGTAGCGCACTCGCACTATGTCTAAGCTTCTGGCCATGGATGTCATGTGGCGTGTAGCGCACTCGCACTATGTCTAAGCTTCTGGCCATGGATGTCATGTGGCGTGTAGCGCACTCGCACTATGTCTAAGCTTCTGGCCATGGATGTCATGTGGCGTGTAGCGCACTCGCACATGTCTAAGCTTCTGGCCATGGATGTCATGTGGCGTGTAGCGCACTCGCACTATGTCTAAGCTTCTGGCCATGGATGTCATGTGGCGTGTAGCGCACTCGTACTATGTCTAAGCTTCTGGCCATGGATGTCATGTGGCGTGTAGCGCACTCGCACTATGTCTAAGCTTCTGGCCATGGATGTCATGTGGCGTGTAGCGCACTCGCACTATGTCTAAGCTTCTGGCCATGGATGTCACGTGGCGTGTAGCGCACTCGTACTATGTCTAAGCTTCTGGCCATGGATGTCATGTGGCGTGTAGCGCACTCGCACTATGTCTAAGCTTCTGGCCATGGATGTCATGTGGCGTGTAGCGCACTCGCACTATGTCTAAGCTTCTGGCCATGGATGTCATGTGGCGTGTAGCGCACTC